>PVJS01003882.1:0-72630 GCA_004027185.1 Glis glis | reverse complement strand
GGTCTCACGAAGTTGCAGAGGGCCTCACTAGGGGGAGAGAGAGAGAGAGAGAGAGAGAGAGAGAGAGAGAGAGGAGAGAGGAGAGAGAGATCGCGCGCATGCCGCGCTGAGGTTGGCCGCGAACCCAGATCCTCCGGTCTCTGCCTCCCAAAGTACTGGGATTACAAGCGTGCGCCACCACACCCGGCCCGAAACTTAGTTATCTTTTTTTTTTTAACCCAGGGGTGTTCTGCCTCTGAGCTATATCCCCAGACCTATTTTTTTTTTTTTTACTTTCAAACAGGGCCTCACTAAGTTGCTGAAGCTATCCTCAAACCTGTGATCCTCCTGTCTCAGCCTTCCAAGTACTGGGATTACAGACATGCAGCACCATGCCTGGTTCCAGCTTATCTATTAATTAGATAATGGAGACCACAATCAGCCAGAGGATCCTGAGGATGAGCAGACCACCAGAAACAGCCTTGTGACCCCCGGACTAAGATCATCCTCACAGACCTCCCCACACCCGCCCTTCACCAAGTTTCCTATAAAAGAAGAGCCCTGTGCTCCAAAGGGGCCTTTCTCACTTTGGGGTTGTCTATATTCACCCCTAAATGTGTGTTTTTGCTTACCTAAATAAACCTCTGTCTATATCTCTGGCATGTGCTGAAATTCTTTTTTTTTTTTTCAGACCGGGGATTGAACCCAGGGGCGTTCTACCTCCGTGCTACGCCCCCGGCCCTATTTTTTATACTTTATTTTGAAACCGGGTCTCACGAAGTTGTGGAGGGCCTCACTAAGTAGAGAGAGAGAGGGAGAGACAGAGAGAGACAAGGAGAGAGAGAGAGCTGAGACTGGCTGCGACCCCGGATCCTCCGGTCTCCGCCTCCCAAAGTACTGGGATTACAAGCGTGCGCCACCACACCCGGCTTGAAATTCTTTTCCATCACATAAGCCAAGGGCCCCCAGGTCCTGAGTTGAGGAATCGACCCTTCTCCCGTGACAGTCCCTTGATGGAGATTCTTAAACGTCCTAATCCCAGTTTTCCTGCCCAGAAATGGAGGTGATGCCTCCCCGATAGGTTATCGGGATGACTTCACGACATAACAAATGAGAAGCGCACGGTCAGGCTAGCACGGGACAGGAGCGCGGGATTATTAAGGATAAGAATGTCTGTGTGTTGCACATGCCCAGTGAAAAGCAGATTTCTAGCCTGTGAAGCTGGTTTCTTTCAGCTGAAAATGCTGCCAAGCATGGATGGAGGGCAGGGGAGGGAGAGAGGGGAAGGCTGTGATTTAGTCTCTAAACGGTAGGGACCCAGAGCAGAACCGCCCAGAGGAAGTGAGGTTAGAGACACCTCGGTAGGTGACCAAAGGATGCTTCCTGGAGCTCAGAATCCAACCCACACTTAGGAGAGCCTGAGAAAAAAATTTAAAAAGCAACTGCTGGAAGCTGGGCGTGGTGGCGCACGCTTGTAATCCCAGTACTTTGGGAGGCGGAGACTGGAGGATCTGGGTTCGCAGCCAGCCTCAGCTCTCTCTCTCTCTCTCTCTCTCTCTCTCTCTCTCTCCCTGTCTCTCTCTCTCTACTTAGTGAGACCCTCCGCAACTTCGTGAGACCCAGTTTCAAAATAAAGTATAAAAAAATAGGGCCGAGGGCGTAGCGCGGAGGTAGAATGCCCCTGGGTTCAATCCCCGGTACCGCAAAAAAAAAAAAAAAGCAACTGCTGGAAAGGTTAAACCACCACTGGAAGTGGCCTGAGAGGTCCAGGGAGGGAGGAAGGGGGAAGGGGCACGTAGGAAGTTCTTCTCCTACTGCTGGGGGTGGGCTCTGGGGAAAGACCCCAAAGCGTGGGACATAAAAGATCCAGAGAGGACTTGGGGTGGGGGAGTAGACACTGTCTTAAAATAACACAGAATCCAGACCCAAGAGAGCCCGAGGGGTCTAGGAGAAAGCCTAGGCTTGGCACCTGTGTCTAGCATCTCTCTCTAACCTCTAACCCATGCTCATCGCTAATGTCTCTTTTTAGTGAGAAGGAAGAAAAGGAGAAGGAGGGTGAAGTGGAGGAGGAGGAGAAAAGCAAAAAGAAACCAAAACAAAGGCGGCTTTCAGGTAAGAGCCAGTATTTGCTACAGTTTAAAAAAAAAAAACGTTTTATCTTCATTAAGTTTCTTTTTACAGTTACCTTCTATTTCTGAGAAAGAGTTCTGTTGTATCATTTAGGGCAATAATATACATACATCCCTTTGGGAATGAGTTTATTTAGCTAAAAAGCTGGGTCTATTTAAAGAATATTAACAGTAATGGTAGAGGCGTAGAGAGGATTAGGCAGGGGCTGGGGTGTGACATGGTGGTAGAGTACTTGCCTAGCATGCTCAAGACCCTTGGTTAAATCCCCAGCACAGAGAGAGAGAGAGAGAGACAGACAGACAGACAGACAGACAGAGACAGAGAGAGACAGAGAGAAAAGAGGGTAAGGCAAAAACCCTGGAGAGGTAGAAATGAGTGCAGTTTGGGCTGGGCTGGGGAAAGGCATCCCCTCCCCATCCCACCCTTCCCCCTCCAGATGAGGAGAGCAGATCTGACAGGTCAGGGGCCTGGACGCCTGGGGAGCCTCCTTGGTCCCCATGCCTGATACCTGGCATACAAATCCCTGTGAGAAAGTCCCCCCGCCCCGGCCCTGAGACATATGGCTTTGTACAAGTGCTAAGATCTGACACCCAGGTTTGGACATGTAGATGTTTGGAGAGAAGATGTCCCCACAGTCAGCCTAGCTAGCCAGAGAACAGCAGAGGCACCAGGCCACAGCTGCAGCCATATTGGTCTTCTTTGCTCTGTCTGCTTCTCCCATTTCCCAGGTGAGAACAAACCCAGCCCAGGGCACGGGCTTCCTTTGAAGGCAGCAAAATCTGAGGTCATCTTATCAGGATTCCCCTGGATCCTTATGATGAGTAGGAACTTCACATATGCCCCTTATTAATAACAATGTATCCCAAGCTTGGGAGAGGAGCTGTGGTGACCTGCTTTGCTGGTGTCCTGCTAGAGCATCATCCAGTAAGTCTGTCTTCATGGCTACGTCTCTTGAAGTGGGTAGACTGTTTCCCCAGCAATGGCCAGAGGCTGAGAGCCCAGCCATTCTGTGGCCAATAAGGTTGGGGTTTTAGCCTACACCAACTGGTAAGGGAGCTGGTTTTATAGCCCAGTGGGGAAGATGGCCCCAAAGGCTCAGTTTTATTGCCCTTGGGGACATAAACAAGTTTCCAGTCCAACTTAGCAAGCCCGTTCCAACCTGCCTCTCTCCACTGACTTGGGAGCCTATCTCTGACTTGCTCTACAAACCAGCTGTTTTTCGCTTCCTGCTGGCTCATTAATTCATTCATTAGTGAATCCAACTCTCACATGTTCTCACTAGCTCTTCCTATGAGATTTTTGGCTTAAGCAACATATCAGTGTAGACCATTATTTGCAGGTACCTGTTATGGTTTAGATTTAGAATGTCCCCCTAGACCTCACAGAGACGAGGCAGCCATGTTGGAGGTGGGGCTTGGTTGCTGAGGAGGGGTCCCTGAGGGTGTGGCTTGGGATTATATATGGTCCCTCCTCCCCTTGTTCTCTCTGTCTCTTGCTTCTGACCTCCATGATGTGAAAGCAAAGCTCTCTCTTCCTCTCTCTCTCTCTCTCTCTATCTATCTATCTATCTATCTATCTCTTTTCCCTGTGCCATGCCCTGAGCTCCTCATACTTCACCTGGTCTAACATGGACTGAACCCCTGAAATCTCCAGAATTGTGAGCAAATAAATCTTTCTTCCTCTAAGTTGTTGCCATCAGGTTTTTGGAGGTCACAACAGTGAGAATGCTGACTGAAACAGCACTCTAACATTAGCTACAATAATTAATAATAATAATATAAACAAAATTCAATACTTATTAAATGTACATTTTATACCAGGCAACATGCTGGAGGTTTTATAAGCATTATGTACTTTAATCCTCATGACAGCTCTATGAAGTATGTAATGCAATGATGCCTTTTGGTTTGTTTTGTCTTGTTTTGTTTTTGGTGCTACTGGGATTTGAACCCAGGGGCATTCTACCTCTGAGCTACACCCCCAACCCTATTTTATTTTTTGTTTTTGAAACAGGGTCTTACCAAGTTGCTGAGGCTGGCCTTGAACCTGCAATCCTCTTGTCTCAGCCTCCCAAGTACTGGGATTACAGGCATGCACCACCACGCCTGGCTAATGATTCCGATTTTACAGATGAAAAACAAGGCACAGAAATGAAGTAACTAGCCCAAGGAGTCATGACTAAAATTCAAAATCAGGGAACTTGCTACCCTCTCCCTCCCCCCCAAGAAAAAAATCCAGACATATGCAACATGATAGAAATAGCAAGAATCTCTTCTCCTGTGAGCTTTTAGCAAGCCTGACTGCTGTAGTTTGGATCTGGGATGTGCCCCTAAATCTCATGTATCAAAGACAATCAGCAACGTCCAGAGGCAGGACTCTTAGGAAATGACTGAGGAAACATGAAGGTTGGAACCTCATGAGTGGATTAATCCGTTGATGGCTGAATGGACAGGGAGGTGGTGAGACCATAGGCAGTGGGGTATGGTTAGAAGAAGTGGGTCACTGGAGGTGTGCCCTGGAAGGATATTGCTTTTCCCTGGCTCTTCTACCTCCCCCTCTGTTTCCCGGCTGCCGTGAGCTGAGCAGCTTTCTTCTCTCATGATGTTCTCCCCCACCTCCCGCCCAAATCGATGGAGTCAACAGACCATGGACTAAGACCTCCGAAATCCAGAGCCAAAATAAATCTTTCCTTGTCTACGTTGTTCTTGACAGGTATTTTGGTCACAGTGACCCAAAGAGGACTAACACACTGACAAATCACAGAAGTGAGCAGCAGACCAGAGAAACTGCAGAGGTAAAGAGTGACCCTGGATCTGAGCAGTAGCTAACCACACCAGTGCCAGCTAGCCCTTAACCAAGTCTCAGGACCAGACAGGAGACCCAAGGCCAGCTTTCCCCTCTCCAACAAGGCAGAGATCAAAGCAGCCGAGCCGCCCTCAAGGAAGTGTACTCTCTGGGGAGTCCCTGGGTGTGTGGATACAGGGAACCCCTGGCTCTCTGGCTCTGAGTGTGTCTTCCTGCATGACCTGTACCTTCCTGGACCATGGAAGCTGGAAAGCTAAAAACTACATTTCCCAGAAGCTCTTCCAGCGGGAGTTCAGAGCATGATATGCATCAAATGCACTGATGCGGGGACTGAGCCGGGTGGCAGGTGGGCTCACCTGGCTCCCCAGGCATCTTTCTGACCTTCAAAGGGCAGCAGAACCCTTCAATCCATTTCTGTAGTATCGCTTCAAAGTCTTCCCTGGAACCTCAGCCTCGAGTCTGTTTCCTCAGCCTCCCAGTGACTCCTGAGGGCATTTGGTACCCTGCAATGAACCCTTTACACCTAAACCAACTGGATTGGACTCATTTCTCTTCCACAGAAACCTGATCTCACAGAGATCAGCACCGGGAGTGATTGCAGGCAACACACCGAGGCAGAGGAACCTAGGATTGGTTTTCTGATTATATTTGAAGGGAGGAAAGGGTCCACTAGCATCTGAGGATGGACCCCGGGGGTCACTCTTATACCTAGGTGGAGCAAGACCTTGGGATTCCAGAGCAGGGGCACCAACCTGCCAGAGGCCAGGTGGGACAGCTCAGCCAGAATGCTTACCCAAGTGGCTTAACTTATGGGAATCTTCAGCAGCGGTCGATTGATCAGGAGCCCTGAGGCTTAAACAGGTGGATGGCCCTTGATGTCCTGTTTGATCTGTATAAGAAAAATAAATAAATAAAAGAATAGATGAGAAGGAGATTATAGATAGCTAGATACATACATACATACATACATACATACATACATATATACATACAGAAACAGATTCTCTATGCCTGGAGAACAGAGGCCTGACTTGAGGCACCATAATAAAGTCATAAGTCACAGTCCCTCATCTAATTCCCAAACTGGAGTCAAGTCATGGACCCTGAGCCCTCTGAACAAAGAGGAGACTGTGCTCCCCTGGACTCAACCCTAGGCCACCACCTGGCTACTAAGCCAATAATAAAACAAACCACCCCAAAACTTAGTAGTTTCAAACCACTCCAAACAATCATTTGTGGTGGGCAGGCATCTGTGTGTGTGTGGTTGTGTGTGTGTGTGTGTGTGTGTGTGTGTGTGTGTGTGTTACTGGGGATTTAAACCAGAGGCATTCTACCTCCAGGCTATACCCTATATCCCTTTTTTTAAATTTTTCATTTTGTTTGTTTGTTTGTTTGTTTGTTTGTTTGTTTGCGGTACCGGGGATTGAACCCAGGGGCGTTCTACCTCTGTGCTACACCCCTGGCCCTATTTTTTATCCTTTATTTTGAAACCAGGTCTCACGAAGTTGCGGAGGGCCTCACTAAGGAGAGAGAGAGAGACAAGGAGAGAGAGAGAGCTGAGGCTGGCCGCGAACCAGGATCCTCCAGTCTCCGCCTCCCAAAGCACTGGGATTACAAGCGTGCACCACCTCTCCTGGCCTTTGTTTGTTTTTTGAAACAAGGTCTCACTGGGTTACTGAGAGTCTCATTAAGTTGCTAAGGCTGGTCACAAACCTGTGATCCTCCTGTCTTAGCCTCCCAAGTACTGGGATTACAGGCATGCGCCACTACGCCTGGCTGGTGGGCATCTCTAGGTCAGTTGGGTGGCTCTGGTAGCCAGGCTGGCCTCGGCTGATCCTGACTGGCCTCTCTCATGGACTGGATCCTCTGCAGGCTGCTTGTCTTTACTCTAGAAAGCTGGCACGAGCTTGTTCTGGAGGAGGCAGAGTTTCAAGAGAAAGAAGGGAAACAGGGAAGGTGTCTTCAGGCTCAGAACTGAAGGCACAATGTCACCTATTCTACAGTCCATTGATCAAAGCAAGTCCCAGGCCATCACAGATTCAAGCGGAAATAGTCTCTGGATGGCAGAAGCTGCAAGGTCACATTACACAGGGACGTGGGGACAGGGAATAGTAGTGGCCACTTTTGCAAACAACCTCTTGTAGCACCCCATGTTCATGCTGTCAACTTCCTCCTCAGAGGGACAGTGTGCTGGCCCCAGGGGAGGGAACACCCAGACCTCTGGGGATTGTTACAGCCTGGCCCTGAGACCCCAGACCCACTGCAATCAGGGCAGGCACTCAAGGAGCTCAGGTGATGAGGGAGTTGGGGCCTGAGTCATCTGACAGTGACCCCAGGGGCTCTTTCTGCAGCTGGAAGACATGAACTCTGAGACTGGCAGAACCCCTGCTAGACCAACCATGCACGCTCTGAGGTGCCGAGGAGGAGGAGGCTCGCTGGCTGGTCCCAGCTGCAGTACAAGCAACTTTGCCCCTAGGCGCTTATGATCCTGGGGTTCCTGCAGGGCTCAGTGTCTGTGGCAGATGGAGAGACTGTGTGGAGCCGGTGACAAGTTGCAGTGGGAGAATCACAGTGCAGGTCCCCTGGGTTCTGAAGCAAAGACACAACCTCTTCGGCAAACAACTATTTCCTCTAGAGACAGGAGTTCAGCAGTCGCTCCTAGACCCCATGGAGACTGTATGCCTGGTCACAGATCCCTGAGGGACACCAAGGGACCAGTTATAACTGGATGGGATCCAGTCGACAGGGCCAGGCCCAGGGTCATGCCAAGCAGCAGCCCCATCAGAGATGAATACAAGGGATTGAGTTCAAGCAGGCGCTGAAGACCCAGGAAACTGCACCAGAGGGACCATGCTCCAGGTTCCTCCTGCAACAGCCCAGCTAGCCTGTCATCTCGGGGTCTCCCAGTGACCAGCTGGCCCAGGACGAAGGAGCTCGATCTTGGTTTCCAGGCTCCATGCAACATGCTGTCACCAGTCCTAGGCAGGTTCTTCTGCATCATAGCCCCCAGCTGGGCATGCCCTGAAGTAGAGTGGCTTGAAAGGGACCTTTCCCCATGGGCAACTTCAAACAATGCGGCTGATTCTCCACCGGGTCCTGGAAAGAGAGATGGGGACAGGCCCGCACAGCCAATGTGAGGCAGGTGTGAAGGTTTGGTCCAGTGGTACATCTTGCAAAGATGAAGATCAAAGGGTCAACGACCAGGAGGTTTGGGGACTGGGCCTCCAAGGATGGACCCGGAATGTGAGGCTCTCTGGTCCCCACTGCAGAGGAGGCCCCGGGTGATCAATGGACAAGCTACCCTTTCTGAGGTTGACAGGGAGCCGCTTTCCCCAGGCACCCCAGCGCATGCTCTATGAGTTCATGGACACAGTGACACAGAGGCACAGATGGAGATTATGGTGTGGGCTCCAGGACCTGCTCTACCTCTCCAGTGCACATCTGGCTACCACCCCAGCCAAGCACAGCCAAGACACAAACTGGGCCTCACAAGGCTATATGGCCCAGAAGAGCCAGGCTCTTTCCACCAAGCAGGGGTAAACCAGGTAGCCTCACTACAACAGGTATTTATTCTGTATACAGATTTGCTTTCCCTGTTCACCATTCTTCTGCCAGTCTATAGAACTACAGACTATTTCCATGGCATCTCACACAGCATTGTTCCTGGCAAAGGAATGAATTTCAGAGACAAAGCAGGGATGCCATGGTGTGGCACACGGGCATCTCATCCATCATCCAGCAGCAGCTGGCCTTCCAGAATAGTAGAGCTTGGTAGAAGGGCCTAGAAAGACTCAGTTATGGAACCAGATGGAAGCACGTGAAGTTGAGGGCTATCTCGCTGGACATGATATATCCTCTGAACCCACAAACATCACACAAAGCTCCTTCTCCAACAGATGGACGTCTCAGTCAGGGAGACAAAGATGCTACACCTAAGGACTACTTGGAAAATGTTTAATTCTTGCTTCCCATCCCCACAACTTCAGGTTCTGCTGGTTTAGAGGTCTTGGTGCCTAAGAGAAAACACAACCTTGGTGCCATGTTGGCTGGGGTAATTGAACCTGAATATCAAGGGGAAATACAGCTGCTGCCACTGGGTGAGATGGGGAAAGTGTTCTGGAGCTTACACGACTGGGGGACTGCAGCCTGTTGTCAGGTAGTTAGAGACGAGCAAATGGGCTGAATTGAGAGGGACCTGAAGCAGGGATATTAAAAGGTTAAATACCCAGAAGGGCCTCACTTAGACCCCCTCCCCATGGGAAGGGGCGGAAACAATGCAGACTCACTAAGAGGTGGCAGAAAAGGAGATACTGACCTTCGCAAATGCATATGCATTATAGGAAAGGTTTTCAGGCTGAATAAATCCCACCACATGGAAGACTCCATGCTGTTTTCCACTCCTGGAAATGAGCACTTCAGATCCTCTCTCTGGAGCATAACTTCTTTGTTCCATGCCATTTTTCAACTCCAGAAAGGGGTTCCAGACATTTTTCTCTGAAACATAAAAAAACCTCCCCCCTTTTTTTAATCCTTACCTTCTTTACACTGTGCCTTCACTTCCATAAATAAACCTCTTCTATCCCCCACTCATGCTTTGCAATTGAATCCTTTCCCTTGGAGAAACAAGGATAGAGGAGACATTATCACCTGGTAACACCATCACTATAGGATCTTGTGATCAGGTTGATGGATGTTTCCAGCAACCCCAAACAAGCAGGTCCACCAAGAACTCAGACCCAACAGGAATAAAGACCAAATCGGTCCACCAGGTTAAGATTCCAAACCAGCTGGGGTGCTGAAGACAGTCAGCACAGTTCTTTCTCTTACGCCTGTCCCATAGGAACAAGTCTGTGCTGGCCTGCTGGCACTGTGCTTTTATGAGGGATAGTTGTGATGTAGGAAAGAAGAAATAGGTAGAAAGGAGACATAAGGGGAGATCAAGGAAAATGTAATTTTAATATGGAAGCCTGTGGCAGAATTCCCCAATACCTTTACTCCTCAAGCCAGGCCTGTCACCAACGCCCCTGGCCAGGCCTGTTAATTCCTAAGGAATTTACAAGTGTTTCAGCCAGCATTCTCACTACTGTGACACAAAAATCCAGGACAGCAACAACTTATAGGAAGGAAGATTTATTTGCTCGCAGTCTGGAGATTTCAGCGGTTCAGTCCATGTTAGGTCAGGTAAACTCTATGGAGCTCAGGGCATGGTGTGGGGAACAGACAGAGAGAGGGCGAAGGCAAGGGCTCTACTCTCATATCATGGAGGCCAGAAGCAAAGGGAGAGAGAACAAGGGGAGGAAGGACCATGTATAATCCCAAGACCACGCCCCTCCCTAGCAACCAAGTCCCGCCTCCAGCATGGGTGCCTTGTCTCCATGAGGTTGTGGGGACATTCTAAATCCAAACCATAACAAGTCTTTACTAATTACCCTGAGCACTGTTATCCATCCCACCCATGAATAATTTAAACAAAAGAGATACCTACTGGTGAGATAGGGAGGGCCCCATCAGAACCCAGGAGATGACCAAAAACCCTCAATCACCTTGTGACTACCAGACTGATGTCATCCTCACACACCTCCTCCTACCCACCCCTCATGAAAGTCTCCTTTAAAAGAGCCGTGGACCCCAAAATGCATCTCTCACTCTGGAGATGGCCCGCCTTCTCCCTTGAATATGTATTTCTTGCTTCCCTAAATAAATCTCTCTGTCTCTGACTGATGTTTACTGAAATTCTTTTCTATTACATAAGCCAAAGACCCCGCTGGTCCTGAGTTGTGCTCCCCTCTGTCGCACACTGGGAACTCCCCGGACCCTGCACAGAATTAACCCTTCTCCCATGACAGCTGTACTGCATTATTCAGGAGCAACTTGTTGCTAAAGCTGCTGCTTAGAAGTTGGAGTTTGGGGAGAAGTGGGGATGAGGATATTGACTAGCAAAGGCGGACCATGGTATACTGAGCATTGGCTTGCCTGTGTCTACTCCAGCCTCCTGGTGCACCATCCTACTCTGTAGAGGCTGTGACTAAAGCCCCATCTCCCAGACTCCCCTGCAGCCCAGGCCCAGCTGTGCTCAGGTGCTGGCTCAAAGAAACGCATCCTGCAAGGCCTGAGTTCAGAGAGAAGTGGGGTATCCATGCTGCTCAGAGGCTAGGCCTTTGTGGCTCTGGAGTCTGCAGCCAGAGCAGGGCTGTCTCTGTCAACAGAGACAACTCCCTGGTCATAACTAAAATCTCAGACTGGAGCTTCTTCTTCCACCTCCCAGTAGTTTTATATGCCATTTTATGTCCTATAATAAACTCCTGTCTCAGAAACTCCCATCGTGAATTCTGCCCTCTCTAAGTGGCCTGGCCCATCCGCTGAGACCTTTCCACCCTGATTCATAGCTTGGAAATCGCAGGGTCAGCTTCATTTGAGGTGGTGTTCGATTTAGGGGTCCTGAGGGTGGGAGCAATGGAAAGGGATTTAGATCATTTACTCCCCATCTCCCTACTCAGGATTCCTTTCATTGGGTTCTCTACGAATATTATCAGTTAAAAGAAATGTGAGCTTTAAAAAGGCCTCAGAGCTACATGTTCTTTGGACATCTGATTCACAAGCCAGATCAAAGGGGAAATTGAGAAGTAAATGGCTTCCTAGCTTTCACCCACCTCCTGGCACATACTACATGTCCACAGGCCTGCGCCCCTCAACCAGGCTTAGTCACCATCACACTCTGTCTGCATCACCCAGGGAACCACCTGGACTGGGCAGGTGTCAAGTCCTAGAGACCATGGGAGAAGAGTAACAGCAATCAATGGGCCGGGACAGAAGCAGGTTCTGATACCATGTAGAACACAAAGGATTATTCCCTCAATACCTTAAGGCCCTTCCCTCCAAGTGACGTTGATTTCTTCCCAGAAGGGGTCCTGGCTGGACCAAGGACTCCCCTTAGTTGACTAGAAGCGCAACTCAAACTTGCTCAACCACTGCGGGGGATGATTCTGGCTCATGTAGCTGACAATTCTCAGATAGGTCTAAGACGGCTGATCCCAAGCCCTGGAAGGATGTCGCCAGGACTCAGTTTCCCTCTCTGTTGTTCAACTCTGCCCTCCTCCTCCTGGTTCCCTCCCCAGGCAGGCTCACTCCTCCACAGGGTCCCTGATACAGTGGACCACCAGCTTCAAGACAGGAGTAAAACATTTCTGGTCAATGTTAGCAAAAGTCCCAGGATGAAAGTTCCTTGGGTCCGCTTGGGTCATGCATCCACCTCTTTTGGAGATCCCAAGGAAGATGCTGGCCAGTTCAGGGTGTTATGCCTACTTCTAGAGCTGAGCTGGTTCTGAGGCAGGGAAGGGTTGTCCAGACCCTGGCCCCACACAGGCTGGGGTGAGGGTCTCCCCACTAACAGAAAAAAAGGAGCAGAGTTGCTATTTCCAGAAAGGGATAGACACAAAGCAACAGGTGAGGCCCGGGCTGGCCATGGCAAGCCAGCAGTGCTGCAGAAAGACTGCAGAAAGCCAGGTCTCTGTGATGTAGGGGCAGATCAATGAGCAGAGGGGAGAGCCAGAATCCTAAACCACAGGCCAGGAGGCCATGGGAGAGGGGCTGGAATTTGGCACCTCCCACCCAAGCTCTCCGCCATGCACAGTCCCCACCTTAAGTAGCTTTCGCTTTGGAAAAAACTACCCAGCGTTTATAAGACCAGATAACTCCAGTGCTCAGCAGCTCCAAATGAGCACCGCAGAGCCCGCTCAACTGTTAAAATAGATCAATAAAAGCTGCAGGTGAGCACCATGTTCCTCCGTGGAGAGGAGGAGAATTGCCTGGTCCTGCCCAGGCAAAGATGGTTTTCCTGACCTGCTGGTAGGAGGACTTCCCTTGCCGGGAGTGGATATAGCTGAGCTTTCAGACAGCCACTTGCTCCTGTCCATGCCGTCCTGTTCAATGGCCTTGCACCAGAGCCCAAGAGATGCCACACACAGGGCCGCACTGGCCGCACAGGGTCTCGTCCACACTTGGTGTTAGAAGGTGGAGGTGGGGCCCGCTTCTCGGGAGTGCTCCAAGTCAATCCCCAGAAAGAGAAATTGCAGGAGAAACACATAGGTCAGGCTGCCCGCAGAAATCCTTCAGCAAATTATTTTGCACTTTGAGAAATCACCCTTATTTATCTCTGGGGTGAGTATCGATTTCCCTGAGTGGGACCTCCTTTTATTATAAAAGCCATCATTTCCAAATAATATTTCCTTTTATCCATTACAAAGGACTTTTATGTCATTTGAAGCTCAGAAATGCTGTCTGATAGAAGGTGGTGGTGGAGATTGTGATATAGCATGCTTAGGGTTAGAGGTGCGACAGTAATGAGGGGTGGTTATGACTGGGGAGGTGGTGATGGCCAATGGGGATTGTGGTGGTGGTGGCTGGTGTGGTAGTAGTATGGTGGCAGTGATGGGCAATGGTGGTGGTAGATAATGGTGGTGACAGTGATGTCTGAAGTGTGGTAATGGTGATAGTGTTGATTATAGTGATGATGATAATGATGGTGATGAGAATGATAGTGGTAATGGTGATTATGGGGGTGATGATGTGGTAGTGATGGATGGTAATGGTAATGGTGGTGATGGTGATGATGGGGATGATGGTGTTGATGGGAATGATGGTGATGATGGTGATTATGGTAGTGATGGTAGTAGTGGTGGATGGTGTTGGTGATGGTGATGGTGATGGTGATGGTGGTGATGATGGGGATGGTGGGGATGGTGATTAAGGTGGTGGTAGTGATGGATGGTGATGGTGATGGTGGTGGTGATAATAATGGTGATGACAGGGATAGTGGTGATGGTGGTGGTAGTGATGGTAATGGTGATAATGATGATGTTGGTGATGATTTTGGGTGATGGTTGGTATAGTAATGATGATGGTATAAGTAAGTGATGGTAGTAGTAGTGGATGGTGTTGGTGATTGTGATGGTGGTGATGGTAGTGATGGTGATAATGGTGATGATGGGGATGATGGTGTTGATGGGAATGATGGTGATGATGGTGATGATGGTAGTGATGGTAGTAGTGGTGGATGGTGTTGGTGATGGTGATAATGGTGATGATGGGGATGGTGGGGATGGTGATTAAGGTGGTGGTAGTGATGGATGGTGATGGTGATGGTGGTGGTGATAATAATGGTGATGATAGGGATAGTGGTGATGGTGGTGGTAGTGATGGTAATGGTGATAATGATGATGTTGGTGATGATTCTGGGTGATTGTTGGTGTAGTAATGATGATGGTATAAGTAAGTAATGATTGAGAGGTAGCAGTGGAGGCCATGATATTATTCCCATTTTGCTGATAATCAATGTGACTTGAGTTTCTCAAATCCAAAATGTTTTGTTCAGAAGAGATGAAAAGATTTATTATCTCTGCTCTATCCCTTCCAGAAAATATCCAGACAGGGCTGCTTCCATGGTGTTAAAACCACTCAGCACCACATTTCATTTTAGCCACCAAGTATTTTGCCCTCAGGGAACTCTTTTAGAGCTAGCTGCCATACTGGGCCACAGTGTCCACTGCCATACCTGGAGCGGCTGAAAGCAGAGCAGGCTGAAAGTCCTGCCCTGACTCTCCTGTACACCAGAGGATACCTGAATGTCCTGAACATGTTTGCAGAAGTGGGTATTAGTGTGCTTCTGGGACAGGAGTCCACACCTATCAGTTACCTACCACTGCATAACAAATTGTACAAGGTTAAAACAATAAATACATATTATTCTACATTATTCTCTTTCTGTGGGTCAAGAATCTGGGAGCAGCTTCGCTGCGTGGTTCTGGGTCAGGGTCTCCTGTGGGTTTCCTATCAAGCTGTCAGCCAGGGCCACCTCAGCTGAAGGTTTGCCTGGGACTCAAGGAACATATTTCAAGATGGTGCACTTGCCTGGCTTTTAGCAGGAAGCCTCGGTTCCTCACTGGTTTTGGAAGGAGTCCTAGTTTCACATCACGTGGACCTCTCCACAGGACTGCTTGAGTGTCCTCACAACATGGCGGCTGGCTTCACCTAGAGCAAATGATGCAACAGAGAGCAAGACAGAAGTCACAGTGATTCTTATGATACAGGGTCAGAAGTCACATCCCATCATTTCTGCACTATCCTATTTCCAACGTAGTGGGCCCTATTCAGTGTGAGCCCTGGGGGGACCACACAAGGGTGTGACTATCGGGGTCAACTTGGGAACTACTGCCATGGCTCCCATCATTCTCGGGGGTCCTGACCTTCCAGAAGGATTGAGTATCTCAAAATTCTCCCTCAAATTTTGAATGCCAGGGATCTGTCCCTCCTGAGACTTCCCCACTTCCCTTGGAAATAAAACCAACCAGGAAGCTGACAGCAGGCCAGAAATAGGAGGGTGTATTCTCTCCTGACCTGCCCCATCTCCAGCAAGGGATGAGACAGGGTGAAAGAGGAGAGGGACAATGTCAACCCTCTGTTTTCTCATCTCCCCCACCAGCCCCATCGCTAACCCCACTTTCTACTGAACCAGCTCGTCCCAGCAGAACCCAGTGGCCCTCTCTGGGACCTCTGCTGCTCCAGGACATGAGGCTCCCAGAAAGAATGTAGGAGCATCTGTCTGCAGCACCCTGAGCAGCAGCGGACCCCAGGAGGAGGGTGGCAAGCATGGTTTAGAGGACACTATAATGGTGACATGTCTGGGGTGAGCGCCTCAACATCCATGAGCCACCAGGTCCTCCCAGGGGTGTGGAGGATTATTTTAATTATAAAGATTAACCATTGCTATGTGCCTAGTTCTTAACTAAGTACTTGATATGCCCTGCCTCCTCTGCTCCCTGGCATTGGCCCCATTTGACAGGAAGTAAAGTGACGGGAGGCAGGTTGTGTCCCAGGCCACCAAGTTTGCAAACAGCAGAGCCAGAAATGAAAGTCAGGAAAGTCCAATTCCTGAACCCGCGTCCTTAATCACCAAGCAAGCTGAGACTGGAGTGATGGTGGTGATGATGGTACTGTCCTGCTTCTATCTGGTTGGTCAGAAGTGGGGTAGCCTACGACTTGCAAGTGGCCTCTAAGTGGGGACAGTCTCGTGGGACTGAGCCCTTAGCCTATGGGATCCGACAGTAACTCCAAGCAGAGATAGTTAAAATTAAATTGTTGGACACCTGGCTGGTATCAGAGAATCAGGTAATACAAGTTACCAGCATGGCCAGGGTAGATAGAAAGGCCGCACGTATCCAATTAGGTGGCCTCTGACCTGCAGACAGCTCCCTCCAGTGGGCTTTCAAGAGCTCCAAAATTGGGGTGCCTCTATGAAACAAGAGGAGCCTGGGGAACAGTGTCCACCACCCACAGCTTACCTCCTATGACGCCCTCCCACTGCTCCTGGGCTGGTCAGGAGCCACCAAAGTGGGACAAGGGTGACCTGGAATTGGTTCTTCACACTGAAACCCAGACCACATCCTAGAGGCCATCCACGCCACCAGCACACAGTAGGCACTTGGTTTTTCTGCTGAACACAGGAAGCCTGGGCTCCCTCCCCCACACCCTGGCTCAGTACTCACACTCCTCAGTACTCTGATTTCTCAGTGACAATCCCAGGGGCAGGTCTGCACGCAGTCCCAGGCCAGCCGCTCCCTGCAGGACGTCCACCGAGCTGTGACTCAGTGCAGAAGGAATCAATCTACAGACACTGCGGCAGAGCCCTGGTACCCGGGGAGCTCGTCATTCCTTCAAAGCCAGCCGGGACCCAGGTGACCACTTGCCTTTCCCTTAGGAGATACTAACCGGCATTCATCCCGACTTCCGGCACGCACTCTCCCCTCACCCACGGGGCCGCAGTGTCTGGAGCCCAGGGGATACTGTCCCCAACACAGGGCAGCCATCATCCCACGGGAAGCCTCACGAAGCCTCTGGCCACCCACGGGGAACGTGGCTCAGTTCCCTAAATTCCATATGGTGGCAGCAGGACAGGCACTCCTGTCGCTGTGGATTCAGAATGACAGTACTGGAAGTTCAGTTTCAAATTCATTTTACCAATGTCACTCAGGAGCATTCCTGAGGGGAGAGGGACCCAGACGCTTTCCCCGATGTCCCCGGCTACTGCTTGCAGCCATGGGGAAACGGAGGACTATGTTTCCGAGGAGGTGCTCACCAGGCAGTGTGTCCAGCTCGGTGTAGCTTGGACTCAACCTCTCTAGCCTTCGTCACCCAGTTCCTGATGCCCCACATCCAGGCGCGCACATCCAGGTCCCACTAAGCTGCTGAGACTGCCCTGAACCTTGCAATCCTCCTGTCTCAGCCTCCCACGTACTGGGATTATTGGTGTGCGCCACCATGCCTGCCCCCCTCCTCCAACACACACACACACACACACACACACACACACACACACACACACACACTTTAGAGAGAATCTCTAACCACCTCCTCTCCCTCCTTCCAGCTGCCGGGAAGGCGTGCCCCCCCCCCCCCGACGATACAGTGTTGACAGAGCCCACCGTCATGGACGCCCCAGCGCCCATCGGCACATTCAGGACGTTGTCTCTTAGCCAAAACAGAGCTTTGGAAGCCAGTGCCTGACCAGGCTTGTTTTTTCCAGGGACTGCAGCCTGCCCGGGACCCACAAAGCCAAGCTCAGCCCAACATCTTTCCACCGCCAAGACAGAAAACAGGCTAAAACCACACAGAAAATCAGCTCGCTCTCTGCACTGGAGGTGGGCAGCTCCGTTCTCACCGGGGCCCGGCAGAGTTCCTGGGAAGCCAGGCCTCTCACCCTCGTCCCTCCTCATCCTGCCCACGGGCAACACCGCCGCGGCTCCCTAGGCTTTGACACAGTGTCCACTGGCCAGTCTGTGACAGGCTGAGGGGAACACCAGGACAGTGGGGGCCCCAGGCTGGCTCCACTTTGAGCCCCGCCAAGCTGGGAGAAGGGATACACCCGGACCCATGAACCGGCGCCATCTCAGCATCCATATCCTGCTTCCTTCCAGAACCTTCCAGAAAGTTCCTGCCCAAATTCTGAGGCTGAGGCCTAGGGTAGGGGTCCCCCCTGGGTGGAACACCAGGGTCCATCACTTGGGAGGTCTCCATGGCCCCTGAAGAATTGAGGAAGGAGCCATAGAGAGCAGCTTCCACCAAGTAAAAGCAGCCAGTAAGAGCAGCATGCTTCCCTTCAACCCGGTCCTTTCCACGTCTCAGGGCTCCAATGTGCCTTTTTTTATAACAAAAGTAGCTCAGTTTTGGAAGGAACTCTGTGGGGGGTGAGCCCAGGGGCAGTCTACTTCTGAGCTACAGCCACAGTTCTTTGTTTTTTTAAACTGGGTCTCACTAAGTTGCTGAGGCTGGCCTCGAACCTGTGATCCTCCTATCTCATCCTTCCACGTATTGGGATTACAAGCATGCATCACCATGCCTGGCTGGAAGGAATGCTTTTAATATCCTAAGTTGGCAAATAAAAAAGGTGACAGTTCTACACTGGTTCTCTGACTTGAAAAACACAAAGACAAATTTAAAAAAAAAAATTGTATTGACTCATGAAATCTGTAAGTGACTGGCTCAAGGGGTGACACTTCTCACCCCAGAATGGCCCATCAAGGAGCCCTGGGTGCTGACCTGCAGCCTCTGCCCGTTAGCACGCTTGATCCTTGGCCACAACAATGCGCATTAGCCGAGCGGGGCCCGGATAATGCCATCCCTGTGTACACAAGGAAGCAGAGGAGAAAGTGTCTGTTTATAATCTCCAGGAGCAGACAGCATCTTAGAGCAATAAAAACAAAATTAGAAGAATTCTCTTCAGAGGCAACCAAGAGTCAAACACACAATTATGTTTTATTAAGTCGGAGCTGCTAATGTGCCCATGTGCCCCGGTCCACACTCGGGCCCTTCAGGGGAAGAGATGGACATGGGGAGGCCAAGCCGGGCCATGTCCCTGGCAGAGGCGCTCAGCCCCGCACTGCACGAGCCCACAGACGTCCCCTCCCACCCATCCTGAAGGGGGTGGACATCCTGTCTGTAAATTCATTTGATCATTACTGGAATTTAATTTTCCTCCTGAGGTGGAGGAATTGGTAGGAGAATAAGAAGACAGACACGCAGAAACCAGGCTGAACAGAACGAAGACCAGGTCCCCTCTTCCCCAGGCACGCTGGCTGCTCCTGGATTGGGCGGGATGGGGGAGGACATCTCCGTGGGTCCAGCTTTGGCACCAGTGGGGTTAGAGCACTCACTCCACTGCCTGAATCTCTTTCCCAAAATTTACTCCAGGGGCTGGAGCCAGAGGGAGCCTGGCCAGGATGCTGACTGACAGTTCAGGCCCTGAGTTAGTCAGCTTTTTGTGGCTGGAACAAAATACTGAAGGAAAAATCTTAGAGGAGAGGTTTATTTTGGCTTGCAATTTCAGAGGTTTCAATCTATGATCGGCTGACCCCATTGCTTTGGGCCTGAGGTTTCAATCATGGTGGAAGGGTGTGGGAAGGAAAGCTGCTCAGCTCATGGCAGCCGGGAAACAGAAAGAGGGAGAGAGAAAGAGAGGGGGAAAGAGAGAGAGAGAGAGAGAGAGAGAGAGAGCGCTAGCAAGCAGGTGGGCACAAGAAATACCATTCCAGGGTATCACCCCTAGTGACCTACTTCCTCCAACTATGCCTACCTCCTACAGTCTCTACCACTACCCAATAATACCAACAAATATGTGAATCCTCCGTGGATTCATCCATTGATAAGGTCCGAGCCCTCATGATCCAATCGCTTCCCCCAAATCCCACCTCCGAACACTGCTGCATTAGAGACAAAGCCTTCTACACACGAGCCTTCCAGATACAAGCCAGATACAAGCCATAAAAGTGCAAGGGCAGATGTTATAGGGCATCTCACCAAAAAGCTGCCCCATGACCTAGACCCAGGATGGCCTCACCCCAAACCTCCAGCACCAGCTCAGAAAGCATGAGCCATGGCTTCAGGGTCTACCAGAAATCTCAGGAGCTGCCGGGCGTGGTGGCGCACGCTTGTAATCCCAGTACTTTGGGAGGCGGAGACCGGAGGATCCGGGTTCGCGGCCAGCCTCAGCGCTCTCTCTCTCTCTCTCTCTCTCTCTCTCTCTCTCTCCCTGTCTCTCTCTCTCTCTCTCTCTACTTAGTGAGGCCCTCCGCAACTTCGTGAGACCTGGTTTCAAAATAAAGGATAAAAAATAGGGCCAGGGGTGTAGCGCGGAGGTAGAACGCCCCTGGGTTCAATCCCTGGTACCGCAAAAAAAAAAAAAAAAGAAATCTCAGGAGCCCCTTGAGGCCAAGGCCTGAAGGAGTACTGGAGCAGTCCACACCAGCTGACCTGAGCCCTGTCATTCGAGGTCACACAGGCAAGCCAGGACAGAGCCAGTTGGGGCCTGAGCCTCCTGGATCTCAGCGAGTCCTCCCCTGCATGTCACCTACCTCCACCCAATGGGAAGTCACGATGAGTGTTATCATGTTGCAGAACCAACTTCCTCTGCTCCCAGCAACCTGTGATCAGCATATTTAAAATAAAGCAATGACATAAACATGCATAGACATATACATGCACACACATATACATGCATGCACGTACCAGCTGGACATCTCTTGGCATCCCTCAGAGTGGCAACCTCCCAGTTCATGTGGAGGGAGGGAGAGAGAGAGAGAGAGAGAGAGAGAGAGAGAGAGGGATCTTACTGGTTCTTCTACTCTGGACTAATTCGCTAGTCTCCTGACACCTAACCCTAGGCAGCCACTCATCTGCTTCCCACCTCCATGGATTTGCCTGTGGATGTCACATGGACTCATACAGTATGTGCCCTTTGTGTCTGGTGTGTCTCGCTCAGCACTGATAGGTCGGGCCGTCCCCTCCCCTTCCCTGTTACCCTGCCCCCTGCCCTGCAGGCCCCTGCAGCTGATACAAGAACACCCGGATGTTTCAAAACCCGGAACTGAGGACGCGGCAAACCTCACGGAGAGAACAAACCACTCCCTTACAGTAAAAAATTTTACCAAGTTAACCCCGCCCCAAGCCCAGCTATTAAAAATGCCATTAGTTCCTCACTCGCGCGCGACTCTGTTGACTGAGTGCTGTTCGGTTGACAGACCTCACCTGGGAGCGCAAATAAAGTGCCTGCCTTTCGCTCTCCCTGCCTGAGCCCTGTTTTCCTTGCGACCTCCGACTCAATCCCACGTTACAAGCATCTTGCTATGACATCCACCTGTAGCATGCGTCAGTGCTTCCTCCCTCCCATGGCTGAGTGGCATAGCACTGTGTGAGGACCACATTGTCCCTGTCATCCACGGATGGATCGGGGCCACTCTAGAACTTCACAGCCAAGCTGCCTCTGGGGATCTCTGGAACAGGTGAATGAATTGCTTCATCAAGCTGACCTGCTAGAGACCAGCAGCCACTCCTGTATTGGACAAGGTTCACTAGATTAACAGAATTCACAGAATGAGTATATTTGAAAAAAGGGATTTATCAGATGGGCTTACAGTTTGAAGCAATGTAGTCCCAGGTTCTGACTGCACGTGGAGAGTCAGAGGAACCAGTAGCTGGTCGAACGGTCTAAGAGCTGGAGTCTTAGGATGGGAGCAACCACTAATTCAGTCCCAGTCCAAGACGTGAAGATCAGGAAGCTCTTTGGAGAAATGATGGTGAAGTTTCAGTTCAAAAGGCTGGAGACCTAGAAGATCAAGAAGCTCTTCAGAGAAACGGCGAAGCCGGGGGCCGAGGATCTCAGGCGAGAGCAGATGCATTTTCTTCGGAAGGAGTCGCGCTTGCTCTACGCGGCTTCTCCCTCTTTTATCTAATCCTGCACCTATCAGAATCCTGCTGCCTACATTCAGGGCAGGCTTTCTGTTTAATCTGCTGTTACTCACCCAAAGTCACATGATCTTGGGTGTGTCATGATCAGGTCAAGTTGACAAACTAGATTGACTATCACAACTCCCTTGCTGGGACAGGTGGGCTCTACCCGGACAGGCCCCGCCCACAGTGGAGGGTGGGGTTGTGGGTCTCTGGGTCTGGCAGAAGGGGTCTGGCACTGATGCCCAGGATGGAAAGGGGGCTTCCTAGCTGGACAGTGCTCCTCGCCCCCAGCATTGGTGAATTCAACTAGACCAGCATCTATTGCTCACCACTGAGGGCAAGACCTCGGAGGCAAGGGGTTCCTGTTGCCTTCGGGGTGCACCCAGGCTGGGGGAGACAGGAATGGTGCGCACCAGCAGCTCCAGTGACCACTGATGGAGGCTTTGAAGGCTGCAGGTGAGTTGAGGTTGCAGGTGAGTGAGCTGAGCCAGCTGTTTCCAACAGCCCATTGGTCCATCCACTCAGTATCAACAAGACCCTAGCCGGGAGATGGTCCCGGCCCTGACCAGCAGCTGGTCTGTTCTAGCCACAGCTAGAATCAGGCTTTGGGAAAGGGCCCCCCAAAGCCCAACGCCCCACCTTAAGAGCCCTAAGTGTTTCTGCAGTAAGTCTGTCCCACCCCTGGGGTCCCACAGGACAGCCGGAGTGAAGACAGCCTCACGGGGAGCCGCGTGGCCTCCTCCCACTCAGACTCAAGGCGGGCAGCTGGGTGGAGATCCAGCCTCCATCCCCCTTACTCATTAACTGCTATGTATTTATGAAAAAGAGTCTTCTAATGAACACCACCGCGGTGCCGCTTCCGGCGTCGGGCCCAGGCTCTCTGCAGCCTGCCCTTCACTGCCTGTTGAGTAAAACCTTCCCGGGAAGCAGAGTGTGCCGGAAGCCTACCCTACCCGCAATTCCTGCTGCCTAGATTGGGGGCTGCTCCTGCCCACCAGGGCCTCACACTCTCTGAGGCCCAGCCCTCCCTAGCCAAGACACGGCCAGCTTTGCAGCGCTTGGCTCTGTTGGACGAGGACTCTCCCCTGCAGGGTCTCTAGAGCCTCATAACTCATCTCCACAAAGCCAGGCTGAATGAATTGCTCACCCCGCCTGGCCCCTCCCACCCCCTCCATTTTCACCCCTGGAAGATGAGCCGGCTTTTCTCCTCCAAGAGTCCTGCCTGTCCCATCTTGAGGTCAGCCCACATCCTCTGCTCAGGGTCCCACCGCCCCGGTGCTCATCTTGGGCGTCCTGGCTCCAGGCTGAGGGTGTGTGTCTCTTTCACCCACTAGTCAAAAGCAGCTCAGAGCATGGGCTGCTCTGACTCCTGCCCCGCACAGAGCATCCTTGGGGACACCGGAGCTTTTCTGGAGTAGCCCTGGCCAAGAACCAGTGTGGCTGGCCACGCCATCTAAACCAAAGGCCCGGGCTTCTCAACAGCCCTGCTCCTCAGAGCCCACCCAGGTGGGTCCTGCAGGAGTGAGATCACTGTGTATCAGACCCCGGAGTCCAAGGACCATTCTAAAACATTCTAGAAACCCACTCCTGACTCTCACCTTGGAGCTGGATGGAGCAAGACATAGACCCCCTGCGGCACATCAGTGGATTCTCCTTCAGGCCCCTGCCTTCCCTGTGGCAGGGCCCTCCGGCGTCCCGTGGCCTGTGGCTTTATAGAACTGGCAGGCGCGTACAGCCTGCCCCAGCCTGGCCCACAGAGTGAGTGGTGTGCCCACCGGTGAGAGGAGGCCCTGGGAGGCTGGTCCCAGACAGAGGGTCAGGTGGAGCCAAACAGAACCTGCCCTGCAGCCTGAGGCAGGGCCTCTGCAGGCCCCTCAGAACCGCAAGCAAAAGTGAGAAGTCTGGAAGCCACAGAGGGAGTTGGGAGGATGTTTGTTCTGTGGCAGTTGTAGCATGAAGCTGCCTGATACACTCCACCGTGCTCTGAGCCCCATCAGATAAAGAGGCATCAGGCAGATGGAGCCAGTGTCACACCTAGGAGTGTGCTCCTAGGTGCCATCTGAGATGTGTGGCAGTCACAGCTTTCTAACCCTTCTAACGATTCTACTTGTGTAGAATCATCTACCTGTCAGGGGCAGGGATGTGCAGACCAGAGCATGGGCTCAGCAGCCTGGCAAGGCCCCAAGAGAGGCAGCAGAACAGGCTGAGCCATGTGGGCCTGAGCTCCTCCCAGTTCTCCAATCAGGGGCGCTCTTATCATGTCCCTGGGGCATGTCCCCTGCCCCAGAGTGGGAAACGGGACAGGCCACATTATTTGCAGGGCCCAGTGCAAAATGGAAATGTCATGTCCCTTGTTGAAAAGCTATCAAGGATTTCGAGACAGCAAATAGTGGGATATGAAACCAAACGTGGAGCCCTTCTGCGCACCAGACCCACGACTCTCATGCACATACGCCTGTGATCCAGGCGCCCAGGCTGTGCAGTGGCTGGCTGACTTTCTCCCGAAAAGAAGGCTCTCAAAACCACGGGCACTTGGAGACCAGTGGCCCAGCCTCTCGCTGACCTGGATTGAGACCCTTGGGAGAGACAGAGCCAGGGCTGAGAGGTGAGGACGGTGCCCAAAGGATGTGTACCAGGAGGTACCCCTTGCCTAGCTGAAGCCTCTTGCAGGCACCAGGCTCCCCACTCAGCGGCTCCTCCACCCAGAGAGAACCACGGGGCTGGGACACCACCCCTCAAGGTGCCCTCTAGAACCCAGCCCCCGTACACTGCAGAAAGCTAATTCAGAATCCCACAAGGACATCAGAAGTTCCCAGTGGGGTAGCCCCTGACTGCAGCTAGCCACCCTGTCCACAGTGACAAATCCAAAGGCCCAGCAGGACAAACCTTTGCCGGGTCCCTTCCACCATGGCCTGGGCACGTGCCGCCTCCTAGGTCTCAACTATACCTGCGGGGGAGGCCCCGGGATCCCGCCCCTGCCCCTCCCGGCTCCGCGTGCCTCTGCAGCTGTCGGGCTAGCGTGGACCAGCATTAGCACTTGCGTTCTTGCTGGACACAGCGTGCTCTGCAGCCTTGACCAGCGAGGCTGACCCACCTTCAGACGCTCCTGAGTAGTGGCTAGGGAAAGAGCAGGGCTCCTCTATAATCCTTCAGAAATATTATTATTCTATGAAAATATGCAGCCAATCTACTTGTTTTGCTGCGGCCTTTACAGTACTAATGTTGGATGTGTGGGCCATCCCTTTCCACGTGACTGGAGACCAGGGGCACCCTGCATGTGCCCTGTGGTGGCGCCTAGTCACCAGTTTAACGTTCCATGAAGAGCAGTGACTGCCACCTTGGGGTAAGTCTCCCCAAACCTAGGGCAGCTTCGGGCTGCAGGAAGAGCGATGAGCAGCTCCTGTGGCACTGACACCGGAGAGACCCGTGCTTCCCAGTCCCTGCGGAGGGCCCATGCCTGACTCCAAGGTCACTTGGGAGCCCCTCCACGAGTACATGGGCCCCAGGACTGTAACTGAGGGGCAGGGACATGGTTGCGTTCTAGATCCTTGGGGCGCCAGTGAAAAATGAATGAATGAATGAATGAATGAACGAACCAACCGACTGACCGACCCAGCCTCCTGGAGGGCCCACAAATGCCCACTTGCTGGCCTTGGGGCCGCATGCCCGTGGTGAATTGCAGGTGCTTAGGAGGCCATCCGGCCCTGACACCCTCCACCATCCGTTCCTCCCCAGGAGCCCCAGACTTGGACGGCCCTCGCTGTAGCTCCTGCCCAGCAGCTGCCGAGCCTGAGGACCAGCTGCCCGGCTGGAGAACAGGCCCTGTGGGGGCAGGGGGAAGGAAGAGGGCCCAGGTGGGGGTCTCGAGTCCTCTCTCCAGTCCGGCCCAGGCCTCCCTCAGGTCTTTTTCAGGCCACGCTGCTTCTAGAAATAAATCGTTTCCAGCAGTGTCTGTTTCCAAATGCTCATTGATTTTTGTCTCTGTTTTCCCAGCCTCCTGTCACAATGGGTTACTGCGAGCGATGGATAGGAATTCACCCTGCACTAACCCGCCTCTTAAAAGCTGCCCACGGCAGGACTGCAGCTGGGCGCGCGGCCCGGGGCTCCGGGGAAGGCAGAGAGGGAGCGGGGAGGTCTCTCCTCTCCCCAAGGTGCAGGCAGAATACGGACCCACTGACTGGGGTCCACCTCCTCTCCCTCCTCCTCGCTGCGACCTTGGACAAGTGGCAGGAACCTGCCACCCTCGTCACCTCCCCTGCCCAGCTCCAGGGTTTCAGAGGACAAATTAGGTGTAATAGGCTGTAGTGGAGGGTGGCCCAGTGGCCCCAGGACCAGCTCCTCTGTTCTATCATCCACTGGTGTGGCCCTCTGCCCCATGGTCCCAGGCAGCCTCTGCATTCCAGGCCTCCGGAAAGGGAAAAACAGAGTGAGTCTGACAAGAAGGTGCTGGACATGACAGCCCGGCTCCTGGCAGTTCTAGAAGCTTCCCTGGACTGTAGTGTAGATCTCTGCAGAGGTGGCAGAGGGGATGCTGGTCTTCCTGTG
Organism: Glis glis; assembly: GCA_004027185.1. Lineage (NCBI taxonomy): Eukaryota > Metazoa > Chordata > Mammalia > Rodentia > Gliridae > Glis > Glis glis. The sequence goes on along the minus strand of PVJS01003882.1, from coordinate 46,395 downwards.
CCCTGCAGCCTTAGCCAGTCCAGGTGCCACCTGGCCTCCCAGGGTTGCTTCTGCTCCACCCCTCACTGCCCCATCAGGGCTGGCCTAATGGGGTCTGAGGCCCAGCCGGCCCCTGCTCAAATACTGGAAGCCCGAGCCTTCCCCTCATTAATGCAGAAGGGGGAAGGCCCTGGAACCAGCAGTTCACAGTGGGGCTTGGCGGTCAGGGCTGCCGGGCCCAGTTGAGGAGGCTGTGCACTTGCCGTAGGTGGTGTCACGAGAGCTGTGTGGCTGGGAAGACGCTGAGGCCGAATAAATCCCGAGGAGTTCAGTGTCGCACAAAGCTCCTGGGCCGCGTCCCCAGCTCCCACTGTGGGGGTGTGACCCAGTGTACTCTTTAACCTCGACAAGCCTCAGCTCTTCATCTGTAAAATGGGCATCTGTTTCAGTTAGTACTCTCACTGCTGTGACCCAAAATGCCCGACAACCACAACTCAGAGGAAGGAAGGTTTATTTGCTTACGGTTCTTAAGATTTCAGTCCATGTATATAGAACCCATTTTTCGTCGGCTGCCAAGCAGGAGCCGGGGCAACTGGTCCTTACAGCCTGATGGCGGGGAGCAGAGAGGAGGAGAGAGTTTGTGGTCAGCTCATGGCAGCAGGGACGAGAGAAGCACTGGAAGCTGCAACAGCCTGCCCGGGAACACTGTCCCAAGCCATGCCCCCAGGGACCCCTCCCCAGCAACCAAGTCCTGCCTCCAACACGGCTGCCTGGCCTGCTGCAGGAGGTCTGGGGACATTCTAAATCCATCCCATAACAGCACTGCAGCACTTCTCCTGCACCGTAGCTGAAAAAAATGTCCAAAATAATTTTTTTTTCCGTACTGGGGATTGAACCCAGGGGCATTCTACCTCTGAGCTACACCCCCAGCCCTATTTTTTATTCTTTATTTTGAAACAAGGTCTCACTAAGTTGCGGAGCGCCTCACTAAGTAGCCGAGGTTGGCCACGAACCTGCGATCCTCAGGTCTCCGCCTCCCAAGTACTGGGATTACAAGCGTGTACCACCACGGCTGGCTACTTCTATATTTCTATTGGGAATATTTTCTTCCTGTATAAAGAGCTCTCTTTTTTTATTTCTTTCAGTACAATTTAGTGGCTACAAATTCTCTCAGTTTTGCTTATATTTAGATCTTTAATTTTTTTTTGTGTGTGTGTGGTATGAGGGATTGAACCCAGGGGCATTCTACCTCTGAGCTACATCCCCAGCCCTATTTTTTATTCTTTATTTTGAAACAGGGTTTCACTAAGTTGCGGAGGGCCCCACTAAATAGCTGAGGCTGGCCGCGAACCTGCGATCCTCTGGTCTCAGCCTCCCAAGTACTGGGATTACAGGCATGCGCCACCATACCCAGCTCTGAAATAATATTTAAAAAGTGCCTGGGATTATTCCTGGCACAGAGCAGCGTCCGCTAAACAGGTCTCCTCACTACAACCCCCAGCATCTCCAGGCCTCATATATATAGAGCGCTGCCGTCACCCCTGCCCCAGCCCCTGCAGTAGGGCCTCCCTGCCTGGCCCACCTGAGCTCTTGAGCCCCTGGAGTGTGGATCAGGCAGCCCCGTTATTCCTGTCCCTTCCCCAGGACAGCCACCCAGCTGTGCACCAGCCCCTCCTCAGGACCGCTCAGCTGCTCAATCCAAAAAAAACACCTCTCCAGCTCTCCAGGACAGTGCTAGGGACAGATGTCACCTGCAGCGGCAGGTAAGTGGACGTTTGTATCGCTTGATTCTGCCCCCGAGAATCGTTTGGGAATGGTCCCCAAGGCCTTTCGGCTAGGCGGGGGCTGAAGGGTGGCAGAGCCATAAGGAGGAAGTTAAATGCTGTGAGCTGAACACTTGTGTCCCCAAAGTTCGAATGTTGAATCCTTTTTTTTTTTTTTTTTTTTTTTTTTTTGCGGTACTGGAGATGGAACCCAGGGGCTTCTACCTCCGAGCTCCTCCGCCAGCCCTATTTTTTTATTCTTTATTTTGAGACAGGGTCTCACTAAGTTGCAGAGGGCCTCACTAAGTAGCTGAGGCTGGCTGCAAACCCGCAATCCTCCTGTCTCAGCCTCCCAAGTACTGGGATTACAAGTGTGCACCATCATGCCCGGCTTCCTCTTTTGTTTTTTTTTTAATTGATCCACATGAAGTTAGCTAACAGATGATCAGCTAAATGAATTAATCAGCCAAAGTAAAACCAAACCTGAATATTTGTTGAAGTTCTTGACCCCAACTAACCCTTCGTTTGGATGAGTCTCAGTGATTGCCTGCACCAACGGCAGGACACAGAGGCGGGGACAGAGGGGGCCAGCTGTGCGTCTCTCTCTCTCTGGGGTTATCTCACGTGTCCGCTTCCACTCCAGTGGACAGGCCCTGCAGTAAGCGCTGACCCCTGCCAGGTAGCCGTGTCTCCAGGCCCTCAGCAGAGGCTCCACAAAGCCCTCTCCTGCGTTTACTTTTGTGCCTCCTCCTTCCTTTTTCCCAAGGAGCACCCTGCGGTCTCTGGGCCATAGAGGCCTGAGCACTGGCGGGATGCCAGTCACAGGCTCGTATCCAGCCCCGTGCTGACCTGCACCATCACCAAGTGCCAACGAGCCAGAAGCACCAAAATTAGGCTACCGGGGCAGAGCCCAAGTAGTAACTAGGGAAACTGGATGAAAAGAGGCAAAGTTTACGTCTAGGTGAGTGAGGAACAAAAATTTAACAATACATACTTCTAAAAAAAATTTTTTTTAAGCAAAATGCAGCAGGCAGCAGACAACACTCCCGCGGCTGGTGTGAAGGTGTCTTTAGTGACGCGCTCGTCAGACCTCGGCCCCCCTTAAGCAGTGGCAGCAGCTTCCCAGAGCACGACTGCCTCAGTGATCCCCAAAGTCACTGTTGTGTTCACCTCCATAAACACCTCAGATCCGCCAGGCGTGGTGGCGCAGGCTTGTAATCCTAGTACTTGGGAGGCTGAGACCGGAGGATCCGGGTTCGCGGCCAGCCTCAGCTACTTAGTGAGGTCTTCCGCAACTTAGTGAGACCCTGCTTCAAAATAAAGAATAAAAAATAGGGCTGGGGGTGTAGCTCGGAGGTAGAATGCCCCTGGGTTCAATCCCCGGTACCGCAAAAAAAAAAACACCTGAGCAGAGAAACAGAGACCACGAACAAGGCTGGACGCCCGCCTCTAAGGAGGAGGGCTGCAGGAGGGCCGAGAGTCAGCAGCCCCCTGCCAGAGACACGTGAGGCCTCTCCGCAGAACGGGGCTCCCCTTCCTGCTGTGGGAACCTCCCGGGCTTCCTCTCTCCTAGATGCTGGACAATTTCTGCTGGGCTTACGCGGTCACCTCGGGAACTCAGACTCTGGGGCATCTGACTGCAGCTCTCCTGTGGACCAGAGGGCTCCCTGCTCGCTGAAGTTCCTTTACTACAGGAAAGGATTCCTTCAAAAAGAGCAATCTCATAGCCGTCCCAGCTATGAGACCCGGCTGCCCGGGCTTCAGCCCCTCTGCCTTTCTGCTCCCCACACTGTGGCGTGAGCACCAAGAACCTCAGGCAGAGGCCTCACCCCTCCAGAAGGGCAGCGGAACCTTCCAGAAGGTGTGGGCCTGGCCTGGGAGAAGCACATTCACTCACTTGTCCATCCACCCAACCTCATGTCTACTAAGTCCCTATTTAACATATCCGTAAGTCCCTATTTATTGTCTAAAGCCAGGTTCAGTGGCACATGCCTGTAATTCCAGTACTTAGGAGACTGAGACAGGAGGATCGCGGATTCGAAGCCAGCCTCAGCGACTTACCAAGACCCTCAGCAACTTACCAAGTCCTTGTTTTGTTTCAAAATAAAAAATATAAAGGATGGGGTGGGGGGGTATCTCAGAAGTACAAAGCCCCTGGGTTCAATTCCCAGTACCAAAAAAGAAAAATAGGTTGTCCAGCACTGTGACAGGCACAGGGGACTAAAATGTTTGCTCACAGACCCACCCGGGCAGAGCTTGGGGTGTTGTGAGCCCTGAGCAAGCATTAACTCTTCCTCATTAGTATTTGTTGAGAACAGCATTGTTGGGAGTCCGTGTTGACCGGGGACGGCATGTCCTCCTGCATCTGATATTGCAGCAGGAAAGGCAAGCCGGATAACAGACCAACCTGAGACCGGAACAGGAAAAGGTGGAGGTGGGGGCTGTTAGCTTCTGCCTGTGACGATCCGCCCCACACCCTTATAACAGACTGCGGCTAGGTCCTGGGCCACGCTGCGGGCAGTGATTTGGCCTAGGCTGGACATCTGTGATCATCAGAGGCCAACACAGGCTGGCCGTGGGACGGCCAGGACACCTGGGCCTCCCTCTACCTGGCCTCTCCTCGAAGAAGTTCTTGTGGGCTTGTCCCCATGGGACCTTGAGTCTCAGAGCCCAGTGGCAGAGCAGCAGGCTGAGTGGCCTTGCTCAGGGGGCCCACACCACACCCGCCACATTCTAGTGATGGAAGCCAGCCAGACCCAGGGTGGGGACACAGACCCCACCCCAGCGGGAGCTGCTGAGGAACACCTCGGCCATATTTGTCACCAGTCACGGGGTGGAGGGTGACTTCTACCTCAGACAGGTGCCTGGGTGAGGTGTCTCTGAAGAACCAAAGTGAAGCCATGACAGGCTTTAGTTAAAGCTTTAAGTAGAATAGGCCTAAGTATCTGTTTTCTAGAAGTTAAGTTTCTATAGTCTGTTGCCCCATACCCTGTAGAAACCATTAAGTGTGCTAATCTGATCCTGTCCCTAGCAACCCCTAGAAACAGCCAATCGGTGTCAAGCACACCTGGGTCTGGAATTCCAGATAATCTGGGCGAGGCCACTCTGACCAGAGTCAGCAGGCCCCCCACCCATCCTGGACATTCCTGAGAAAGGTACTGAGGGCCTGACCAATCAGCTTAAATGTCACCATATAGGGTTAACGCTTCCCTAACGATGACCCCTACCTAAGGCGCGAAAATTAAACCAACCAGGGAACGTCAACAAGCTTATGTTTTTAAACTAACCCATCAATGTAGAGGTGGGGTGGGCTGCCTCCTTAAGGGATAAAAGCTTTGTTCTCGGAGAGCAAGGGGCTTCTCTCGGTGACCACTGCGTTGGTGCACGTTAGGAGCCCAAGCTCGAGCTTGAATAAAGGACCCTCGTGTGTTTTGCATCGGAATCGGCTCCTGGTGGTCTTTGGTGGGATCACGAACTTGGCACTTCATCTCTAGGTGACATAACTTCAAGAATAAGAAGAGCTGACCACACAGAAAGGTTCCTGGCAAGGCCAAGAGACGGCACAGGCTAGCAGGGCGTGACGGCAGGGGCTGAGGCTTGGGGTGGGGGTGATAGACTGCGGTCAGTCCTGGGCCACGCGTGTGATTCAGGATGCGGCCCACGGTCTGGCAGGACGTCAGGCAGGACAGCGGCTGACAACTGGCAGCCATCAACAGTGGGCAGATGAAGCCCTGTGAGTCAGGAGGGGAGAAGTGCTATGAAGAACAGACCCGGCAGAGCAGGGAGGATGAGTTCAGGGAAGGCGGGCAGGGGATATCTCTGAGATAGAGGACATCCAAGATCATTCCTGACGAAAGTCAGGGAGCAAGTCACATGGGGAGGAACATTTGGGGCAGAAGGAACTGCACGTACAAAGGCCCTGAGGTGGAGCCTACTGGACACCTTTGAGGTGCAGCAAGAAATGTTGAACAATGCGCGAGAAACAGAAATTCCAAGACCACCATCTCAGTTAAGGCGAGGCTTTAATACCGCGGGGCTACCGTCCCCCAGCACAGGCTAGAACGGCAGCCCCTTGTGTAGCTTACAGCTCCCTTTTTATAGAACAAGCTGGGGGTACAGAAACAGATTTTTGAAGTTTGGGTTCGAATCAGCCAACCACAGAAAGTTTTCCCTTATTTAGAAGTAAAGTGATTAGTTTAGGGTAGGGGGTTAAACACAGAGGTAGGGATCGGTTTGAGGTCTTTGTCCTGGGCGGAGGTAAGGGCAGGATCTGGTTTTTCAGGTGTTATCCTTAGGGGCAATATGGGCAGGAACTGGTTTTCTGTCCTTGGGGAACTAGTCTTGTCCTTGTGGCAGTAAAGACAGGGAGTTTAATTTTAGGGTAGAAAACGAGGCTAAAAAATTACTTTTTTCTGGGCATGTTATCACAGGAAACGGTGGCCAGAGCCACAGTAAGGGCCAGAGTTGCCCTTCCCGTGGCGATGAGGCAGGAGACGTAGCCGAGGGCCTGCGCCATGTCATGGGCTCTGCCCGGGATCTGCCCAGTTGGGTACACAGGGCCGCTCTCCAGCCTGGCCCATGGAGTGAGGAGCTGGCCTGCTGGGGAGGCTGGGAAGCATCATTCTGGAATGACAGTAACTCAGGTTGCACGGGGATGGCCTCCTCTGAGAAGAGCTATCCGAGCTCAGATCTCACCCTTTTGGGGACCCAAACAGCTCTGAGAATCTGATGGAGGCTGTGGAGCCTCCCGCCATGGAATTCCTACACCATGGAACTTTTCAGACATTTCAAGAGTTTCAAGGGCTCCTGTTTGAAAGAAAAAAGGGGGTGGAGGCAGGCCTTATATCCACACGGAGCCCCGGCCTTGGCGATTCTGCCTCCCTAGGAGAAACACCAGGCTTCGGAGCGCGGTTGTATTGGTCAGGGTTCACTAGATTAACAGAATCCACAGAATGAGTATATGAAAAAGGGATTTATTAGATCAGCTCACAATGTAGTCCTGAGTTCCAACTGCACGTGGAGAGTCAGAGGAATCAGTAGCTGGTCGGGCGGTCTAAGAGCTGGAGCCTTAGGATTGAAGCAACCACCAATTCAGTCCAGTCCAAGATGTGAAGATAAGGAAGCTCTTCAGAGAAACGATGGTGAAGTTTCAGTTCAAAGGTTGGAGGCCGAAGGTCTCAGACGAGAGCAGTAGATCAAGAAGCTCTTCAAGGAAACGGCAGAGTTGGAGACCGACGATCTCAGATGAGAGCAGATGCATTTTCTTCAGGAAGAGTCGCGGCTCCCTCTACGAGGCTTTCTCCTCCTTTTATCTAAGTCCTGCACCTATCAGAACCCTGCTGCCCACATTTAGGGCAGGACTTCCGGTTCAATCTGCTGTTACACAACCAAAGTCACATGATCTTAGGTGGGTCAAGTTGACAAACCAGACCAACTATCACAGCGGTCACCGTGAGCTGGAGGCTTGCTTGGAATTTACCTTCAGATCCTCAGGTCGCAGATCCATTCGGGGCAGCTAGCAGCAGAGGATGGACAATCGAGGCTGAGGAGGGCCCTTGGTGTGGCCACGGGTCCTCTGCTGGTCACCCTGGAGGCTCCTTCCCAGGAAGGCACCAAAGGATTGTCCTGTCCCGGAGGCCTTCCTGTGACTGACACGGGGGCCCTGTCCCCAGACCTAGAAGCCATGGTTTGCTGGTTATATGAATGTTCAAGAGCCCCAGGGCTGCGTGGGTCCCAGACCCCTTCTGTGTCACTTTCCTGAGGCTGTCATAATAAATCGTGACAAACTAGGTGGCTTAAAACACAGACACTCATCCACAGTTCTGGAGGCCAAAAATCCAGCACCACAGGGTGCCAGCTGGTTCTTTCTGGAAGCTCTGAAGGAGAACCCATCTCGCCTTTCTCCCTTCTGCGGGCAAGCTGTGGTTCATTTGTCACATAGCCAGCTCCTCTGTGTGTCCCCGCCTGCCTCCTGTAAGGACAGTGCTTGGATTAAGGCACCACCTAATTCACTATGATTCATCTTGATCCTTCCCTTAATGACAACTGCATAAACCTTGTTCCCAAACGAGGCTGTTCTCTGAGGCTGTGGGTGGACCGGGGTTTTTTTGGGGGGACATCCTTTGGCTCTCTAGAGGGGGGGCAGTTCTTCTTCAGTCACCCATTCTCCAACTGGAAGGCAGCTTCCAAAGCCCCCTGGCAGGAAGGAAACATGGCCAGCCTGCCGAGCAGGGACTCCCCACCCTAGAGAGACGCTCGGGCTCCACAGGCCCGCGGATCAGCTCAGACGTGGCTTTGAACCTGTGACCCTTCTGTCTCAGCCTCCCGGGTACTGGTATTACAGGCCTGAATGGCATTGCCAGCAGGTGCACCCTAATAATGTTTCTGTTTCCATGGCAGGTGGCTCTGGCCCCTTCTTGGGCAGGAAGGAGAGGTACCCACATTCCGGGTTTGTCTATCCACTCCCACAGAGGACCAGCGAGCCCCCATTGTGCCCAGGCACAAAAAAGCAACACCTGGACTACTCCCCATGCTGCACCGGCCTCGGGCACCTCCCTGAAGCAAGCTCAGCCTACCGGTGACCCCAGGGTCACAGGGTCAGAGTTCACACCTCCACCTGGGGCATGGGGAAGGAAGGGGCTTTGGCCAAACATGATTGCTTCCCAGCCTCTGGAATCAGAGGCAACACTTTTAAGACTGGCCTTCATTTCTTTCTAAATAGAGATAAACAGCATTAAATCACTCTCAGAAAAGGCAAAGCAGCTCATCTGGCTTTTGTTTGACTCCTTTTAGTTAAAAGCGGCAGGGAGGAGGGAGGGAATAGAATAACACTACCAGAAATGCCCTTGATGGGCGTGATAAAGCGCTGAAAGGGGGCCTCTGTGCAGGAGAAAGAACCGCAGCAGCAGCGAGGCTGGAGCCTTATCGGGATCCTGGGAGGCGGCTTTCTCATGTAAATCACCCGGGGGCTGGCAACCGGGAAGTTAGAAATAAATTACAATGCTGTCCACTTCTAGGGCCTCTGTTCAGAACATTCCCGGGTTCCTAAGGGAAGGAACCAGGCCCTTGTTTGCAGCCCAATGCACACAGCAGAGTGGAGCTGGGCTTTGTGCCAGCAGAAGAACCCCCCCCCCAGATGCCCCTTCATGTGAAAGGGCAAAGGGACACCCAACCTCACAGCCACCTACCTGGGGGCCCAGCAGGGAGAGGGTCACGCAGTGCCAGGAGCCAGGCTCTGCACCCTCGGCCCCACACCTCAGCAGGAGCTCCGCGTGGGGTGGGCTGTTCTGTCAGTGGGAGGCAGCAGGAGGCGCCACTGAGAGGGGCAGAGTGGTGGAGGTCACAGCTCCTCCAGGAGGACTGGGCTCCATGCTGATCCAGGGCTGGGGACAAAGGCAGGGAGAGCCAGGTGGGGGCCATTTCTCACATGCCTACCTCAGCACCTTGCCCCTCTGCTCCTGGCTCCTCCACCCCTCCCTCTGTCCTCTGCCCTGGTGTCACCTGCTCAGGGAGGACCAGCTCCTGATCTAACACCTACATCCCTGTCTCCACCCGCAAGTCCGCTTTCCATCTTTCGGCTTTCACTGCGGCCCCCCAGGACACGATGTGCCCACGCATCACTGTCTGGGCCCCAGTGGAAGGCTGGCTCCCAGGACAGACAGCGTCTGTCTCACAGAGGAGCACTCTGCCCCAGTCCAGGTGGGATGACCTGCGAGCAAGCCAGTGCAGGGAAGCGAGGGAGCAAGGCTTCAGCTGACTGGTCCTTCCCCGGCAGGACCCCTGGGGCCTCTGGGCTCAAGGGATGCCTGTGCATCCTCCAGCCCTCAGGGGGCTCGATGTGATGTCCCTGATCCGTCCGCTCCTCTCCTCTGCATAACGGCAGAAACAGGCACCTGCAGGAGCTGCTGTGCCACGGGGCAAGCCCACGCAGGTGGGGATGGTGGTCCTGCTGTCAAGGCACAACAGGGAGCTTTATACAGGCACCTTATCTGGAACACCCAAAGCCAAATCAAAGGCAACCCGAATGGAGGCGCAGCTCAGTCTGAGCTTTATAGACGCAGGCAAGGGGGCTCCTGAGACGCCACCATTTTGCAAGAACAAAGAGAACTCCCAAGGGCCTAGGAAAGCATGGGAACTCGCCTGCCCAGAGCCTCTGCAGGCCGCCTCCGGCTCTGGAGCACCTGGAGAGGGGAGGAGGTGCAGGCGAAGGGCCCCAGCCCTGGTGCTCATCCAGTCAGGAGGGGAGCAGCCAGCGGGGGGACCGCTGCTCCTGTGAAAGGCGCCAGCTGCATGAGCGATTTCCCAAGCTGCCAGTCCTTGGGGGGCTTCTGTCCAGGGTGTGAGGACGCTGCCGGCGGGGGTCTGGAGCAAGTGCAGGAAGCATCTCAGGCTGGAGACAGGTGACAGCAGCCGCGGAGGGCAGAGAGGTGGCGCCATCTACCACCCAGCCCCTCAGGGAGGGGTGATTTCCATAAGGAACACCCCAAAGGTGCCACCTACCATGAGTGCAGAGACCTGTGAGGCCACCACACAAGGCCTGCCTGCCCTCCTTCTCCTTTCTTTCTCTCTCTCTCTCTCTCTCTCTCTCTCTCTGGGGGGTATGGGGGTTGAACTCGGGGACTTTCTACTTCTGACCTACACACCCAGCCCTTTTTATTTTTTATTTTGAAACAGCATCTCACTAGGTTGCGGAGGGCCTCACTACATAGCTGAGGCTGGCCATGAACCTGCGATCCTCCTGTCTCCGCCTCCAAAGTACTGGGATTACAGGCGTGTGCCACCACGCCCGGCTTCCTTTTCCACTCTCTTGAGAAGCCAGCCTGTGAGGGTCACCAGGGCACTGACCGTGCCCATGCGGCCACCTTCTGCCCTCCTCTGCATCAGGAAATCAGCTCTGTGCACATCCCTGCCTGAGGCCTGTTGAGTCCTGGAAGGGCAGGCGGGGGGACCTCTGGGCCCGGGCCTTCACGCTGACCCACAGCCCCACAGCCCCAGGCCTGAGGAATGGACGCAACCCAGGCTCCTCCCATCTCTCACTTAGCTCTGGCAGCGGGTCCTCCTCCTGGCCGTTCATGTTCTTAGTTGGTACATTTTGATCCTCACGAGAAGGAACGTGCATGAACAATCTCCCTTTTGGTATATCTTAGGCATATAATTCTTTATTGCGGGGTGGGAGGTGTACTGGGGATTGAACCCAGGGTGTTCTACTACTGAGCTACACCACAGCCCTTTTTCTTATTTTGAAACAGGCTCTGGCTAAGTTACTGTGTACCAGCCTCCAACCTGTGATCCTCCTGTCTCAGACTCCCAGGTACTGGGATTACAGACATGTGCCGCCACACCCATCTTAAATATGTCTTAAATAGCCCTTCTCCCTAAAGTCTCACCTCCACCTTGTTCTTTGAGTCAGCTCTAGCAGGGGCTGAGGCAGACCCAGGCAGCAACAGACAACAAATACAGAGACAGACACAAAAAGGGGCCCTATATCTAGAAAGTAACCTTGAGGAGACAAACCCTTCATCTGCTCCTTCCTGCAGACTAAGATGTGGCTGTGATGGCAGGAGCTGGGGCAGCCAACTTGGGACTCAAGGTGGAAGCAATGTGATGAAAATAACAAAATAAGAAGGAAAAAGAATAAAGCACGGAGACAGTGGAGCCTCAGGCCAGCCCTGGGTCACCTACCTGAGGTTGAAACGTAAGAGAAGTATAGTGTCCATCCTGTTTGAGACAGTGGCGTCTTGGGGTTCCTATTATTCACAGCTGAATCAAATATAACCACCCTGTCCATCCTCTGGTCTCCACGGTCTCAATACCGCACAACCTCTGCTGAGCCTGCTCCCGCCCCACTCCAACATATTCCCCCGTTACTGCCCATCTTCTTCCCAAAATGCAAACATGCTCCCATCCCCACCCCCAACCCCCAACCCTTGCTTAGAACCTTTCAGCAGCAGCTTCCTCTTTCTGATAAAGATAAAAGCCCACATTATGGTCTAGAAGGACCTCGCCATGCCCTGGAGATGGCTTCTAGGCGGGCTTTAGCCTACTGTGTTCCCTGCTGTCCCTCTGCAGAGTCCTCCCCTCCCCCAGGCCCCTCCTCATCCTCCAGGGCTCAGCACCCTCTGGGGCCTTCCCAACTCCCTCTTCTCCCAGGAGGCCACACTTGGCCCTTCCTGCTCCGGGTCCAGTGACAGTGACCTCCATTACCATCTGCCCTCCCCACCTCTGAGGGGCAGGCCCCAGGCGCCAGGTGTGAGCAGGTGAACAATGGAGGAGGGACTGACTGCCTTGGCTTCTTGGGAGGAAGGAGATATGAAAGGGAGCAGATGCAGGCTTTAGAAACTTCTAGCCGGGCGTGGTGGTGCACGCTTATAATCCCAGTACTTTGGGAGGCGGAGACCGGAGACCGAAGGATCCGGGTTCGCGGCCAGCCTCAGCTCTCTCTCTCTCTCTCTCTCCCTGTCTCTCTCTCTACTTAGTGAGGCCCTCCACAACCTCGTGAGACCCGGTTTCAAAATAAAGTATAAAAAATAGGGCCAGGGGCATAGCGCGGAGGTAGAATGCCCCTGCGTTCAATCCCCAGTACCGCAAAAAAAAAAGAAACTTCTATGAGAGGGACGGATCCCTAGGACTGAGTTTCCAGCCCATGGACGGATCTCCTTAACCCCTGGCTTTGATGTAAACACGGACACACCGAGGAGCTAAGTGCTGCACTCCCGCCGCAGGGTGGCATGGAATTGGCATCCGGCCTCTTTGGACTCCAGGAGCCTCTTTCACAAGGACTGGACAGTTGCAAGCATTCACCAGAGCAGGACTCAGCACCGGGCCTGTCTACAAGAAAATCCACTCCCTCCAGCACTAGAAAAACAGGAGGTGGGGCTCAGCCTGGCCAGAGAGCAGGGGGGAGACAAAGGTGCATTCAAGGTTCTCATTCCTGCTCTCCCCTCAGGCCCTGGAGACAGAGCAGCAGAGAGTCACAGCTCTGACCTTCAGGACCAGCTAAAGGAAGGCTTGATTCTATGCAAGACATGGACTGCATCCCTGTCGTTGCTGCGTGGAGCCGGCGGGGCTGAGCACCTGTGAACAATGGACGCTCATCACTGCAAGTTCCCATGGGGACCTGAGCTCTCCATTTCCGAGGTCACTGCCCGGTGCAGCACGCCACCTCTGCCCAGGAGCAAGCACTGCGCCCACGTTCCCTTCATACCAACAGCAGCCATCCTAGTGGCATCTGATCTCAGGCCCTGTATCCGGGGCCAGGCCTGAGGAACTCTCCTCGACTGGCCCCAACCATGTTTTCCTCCAGGGAAATGTGGGCCTATACCGTGCTTATGCTGACGTGGCGCAGAGAGAAAAAACACAAGAAAACGGTCAAAAAATGTGCAAGAGTGTCTTTCATATAATAATTTTTAAAAAGATACAAAATAATACAAGTATAAAACATCATGTAGTAAATGATATATTATATCCATACAAAATCCAGTAAGAAAACCATAATTTTATCATTTAGGATGATTCAGAAAATACATTTTGCTAAAAGTAAATTAAAGTTATAGATGGTGGCGACCTCATGGGCCACAGAGGACGGCAGGTCTGTGTGTCTGTGTGCCGCAGGCGGAGCCAGGGTCCCCGCTGCACCGTGAGGTTCATGTTCATACCCAAGAACTCGGCCCGGTGGCCTCAGGTGGTGTCGGCAGGGGCTGAGCTGGACACAGGTTACAAAACTGGCCAGGGCCCCGTCTCTTCTCAGCACCAGCCAGGTCCACAGGGGTCTGGGCGGGCCCTGGAGTCACGCGGCAGGATGCTGTCCCCACAGCCGCCCTCACCGGTAGATGACCTTCACGCAGAACGTCTCCTCGTTTTTGTCCTCGTGGTCGTTGATGTAAATCAGGATCTCCTCCTGTCCTGCTTTCCCGCCAGGCGCGAACCGCAGGCCGATGGTGTAGGTCTCACCTCCTCCCACCTGGAAGAAGCAGCGAGACCGAGTCCAGCCCTGAGCTGTCCCGCAGCCTCCCAGCCTCCCACTAAGGCGTTTATTTAGCCGGGCGTGGTGGCGCACGCTTGTAATCCCAGTACTTGGGAGGCTGAGACCGGAGGATCCGGGTTCAAGCCAGCCTCAGTTACTTAGTGAGGCCCTCTGCAACTTAGTGAGACCCTGTTTCAAAATAAAGAATAAAAAATAGGGCTGGGGGTATAGCTCAGAGGTAGAATGTCCCTGGGTTCAATCCCCGGTACTGCCAAAAAAAAAAAAGGCTTTTATTTTATTTTTAGGTGCTGGGGATGGAACCCAGGGCCTCACCCATGCTAGACAGGCGCTCTGCCACTGACCTACAACCCCAGCTCTAACAGCTTCTAGAAATGTGGTGCAGGGTAAGATACATTCCAAACAGATAAGCAGGTCACATGGCTGACAAAGGACTGCGGGCCTTGCAGGGACGGCTCCCGCGCAGGCTCGAGGCAGCTTCTCTCCTGAGCCCTTCCCCAGCACCTCAACATGGAGACCCCGAGGCTGCCGCCTCCCCTCGGGAGAAGCCTGCCTAACTGGAGAGTGAGGACCCCTCCAGACTTGCTGCCGGGAGATGCGGCTCGGTGGTAGAGCACACGCCTGGCACGTGCAAGGAGCTGGGTTCAATTCTCAGCATTGCAAAACCAAAACAAAGACCTCACAGACTGACTGCCAGGCGGCCACGCCACATCCACGACCCTCAGGATGGCAGACAGAGGTCTTCAGACCTCAGATCTGGAGAGAATGGATGAGGAACTGCTGGGAAGCTCAGCCACCAGGGCCCTCCCCAGCAGGGGTGCGGGGGGGCTGTCATGTCCCAGACTTTCTGGAGACCGCCCATGGTGATACAGAACCGCTCCTGAATGCAGTGCTAACCACCCTGTGTCAGGCCCCCACACGCATCGAGGCGTCAATGCTACGGGGAGGTGGAGCCCGAGCAGCCCCGTGCAGCCTCAGCCACACCTGGAAGGAGCACAGCCCCGTGCAGCTCCAGTGCAGCTCCAGGGACACCTGGAAGGAGCCCATCCCCCCTCCCCCCCCACACACAGGTGTAGTCCTAGCCGCACCTGGAAGGAGTCCTCCTTGAACTGCAGCAGGTCAGGGCGGTCGCTGTGCAGGCGGTAGGTCCTCCGGGAGGGGTAGGGGTTGGTGTAGGTGATCCTCTTGTTGGCGCCCTTTCCTTCTCCCACCGCCATGGTGATCTCAAAGGCCTGGGGCGGGGGCAGGGAGACCTGAGCCATTCCTTCTTCTCCCAATTCTTCCCGAGCCTTCCTGCACCCTGCTCAGCCCCAGACGCTGGGACCTCCATGCAGATGAGAGGGGTGGACAGTGCATGAGCAAGCACCCCACTGCACCCCCACACAGAGCCCTGCATCTGGGCAGCCCGAGTGACTGCCCAGGACCAAGCAACTCCCAAAGAACTCAGAAGCCCCGAGTGCCTCTGCCCTCAGCCCACATCTGTCCTCGCACAGACCTTGGAAATGAGCGGCTGACGGCAGGAGAGGCACACGAGCCAGGAGGCCAGCAGCTGGTGGTGGTCCACGTCCACCAGGTTGAGGTGCACAAAGCGGCTGCCGGCCCTCCGGGGCCTCACGGCGACATGCAGGTCCAGTACGGCGTGGGGCGGCAGCACGAAGACGCCCGTGGGGTCTGTCTTCAAGAACAAGAGCGCAGGTCAGGGCGCAGCCTCTCAGGCTTGCAAACAGGAGCTTCCCGTGCCCGTGCAAAGGTCCTGGAGCTGCTCAGGTTCCACTACTCGACTGGCCCAGGCCACCCCGATCTGGAGCCTCGACCCCCTCAACCCACACGAGGTCAGCATTCCTGTGACACCAGTGTTCCTGTGCTTCGGGTCTGCAGTGGGACACCCTGTCCCCCTTCCCTAAGTCATCTCGGTTTATGACAGGCAGGGCCGGCGACTAGGAGTCTGCACGGCCTCAGTGCCCAGTGCGTCTCTGTGGCTGCATCAATCCCAGAGTTCCTATTAGTACCTAACACCCAAGACTTCTAAAACCTGGCCTCGGGGTCTAACATCCTCGCCCTCAATGACACCTAACAAAAGGCAGTTTCATGAGTGGCAAGAGAGATCGCTGGCAAAGCCGTGTCGGGCAGCACCGGCCACACCCAGTGCCCCCCGCCCCTCCAGGCCGGGCCAGGGGAGGCTCGGGCAGTGAGGAACCAGCCCCAGAGAGGCCATACCTTCAGCTCCTGGGGGTGTGAGGTGAAGGCTCTCACTTTCCGCACTGTCTGTGTCCCCCGAAGGACAAGGGACAGACGGGTCAGCTGGCCTGCGACACAGGAGACGTCCACACGCTGCAAGGAGTGCAGGCAGACCTGCCACGTCTGCATGGGCGCCGCCAGCCAGCGGTCCCTGCAAGGGACAGAGCGTCATCGGACATAGAGTCTCCCCACAGTCCTGGGCCAGGCTTCCACCCCAGAACGGCCTGGGAAGGCGGGCCACGCAACATGGGGCTATGGTGAGCTGGAGGTCACAGGCCTGGCGCTCAGCCTCCCAGCACTGAGCCTCCGTGACTATACCACAACATGGGGCTGGGTGACACCTCCTCATGGGTGACACCTCCTCATGGGTGGTCAGAAGGAACCCACTCTAAGATGTTCACATGGCATGGGAGGGCAGTGCAGCCCCGCACCTCTGAATGTGCAGTACCCCCATCCCGTTCTTAGAGCCCTGTAGGAAACCTCCCAGCTTGCACTCGTTTTAAAGGGTTTCTGAAGGGCTGGGAGAGAGGACCCTGAGGAAACAGTCGAGGGACGGGGCCGTGTAACTGAGTGAGAGAAGCACGGGGCAGAGGATGAGGACGGGCGCTTCCCAGCTCCCCGGAAGGTCGAGCACCCACCCACTGGGTAAGAGGAGAGTGATGGGGAGAGCTGCGGTCCTTCCTGGGCTCTGCCTGGGGCAGAAGCTGCCTTGACCCTTCCGTGGTGGACATGGGGCAGGACCGGGTCTCTGGCCACCTGAGCCACTCAAGCAGAGGAGACCCGCTCCAAGGCCCTGCTGGCCCTGGCACGCGAGTTGAGCAGGAAGGAGATTCCCCTCGAAGAGCGAATGCACGATCACCTTCCTCCCCCCTTGGGAAGAGGTCAGGCCCCTCAATCCACCGCAGCCCCAACCTGCCCCCTTCTTTCTCCCCCACCGCCCCCAGATAACCAAGGTCTACGCACGTACCCGTAAATGATGACAAAGAAGTCTTTGATCTCCGGGCTCGGACCACTGGCCACCTTCAGAAACACGTCCCGTGGCTCGCCGGGACCCTGCCAGGCAGACTTGTGCATCAGCACCTGGCGACCCACGCTCTCTGCCAGCCCCAGAGGAGGCAGGTGTGAGCCGGCCCCTCCCCCACCGGTTATCAATTTCCCAGACTAGTCAGCATTCACTAAACTGTTCACTGCAAGTGAAAATCATTAGCTTCTTGATTTTATATTGATTTCAATAATTACATCTCACAGACTTTAACTGGCTTCCTAACCAGTCATAATACAATTATCGCCGTTATCCTTCGCACAATGGTGACTGAAAAGTGCCTTAATTACCATTACCATCATTTTATTCACTTTGCTTCATGCCTTTCCTTAAAAATTTAAATGAAGATGATCAAAGAACAGATCTGCCAGCAGAAGAAATGAAAACTCATTCATGAAATGCTCGTGAGGATGTCAAAATAGCCCTGCAGCAGCACCTTAGAAAGAAACCACTCAGCCTAAAACCTGAAATGATGGGCTCGGGGACAAGGAGATGGGGCGGGGGCTGCATGGATGTGACCGCTGCGACCTACCACATTCTGGGCCTCACAGATGACGTTCGGGTCGCTGCAGCGAACGTGGAGTGGGGGGTCTTCACCTGGCGTTCCCACGGGAGCACCTGGAACGGGGAAATGGACAGCGCCACCACTTACCAGCACGGCCTGTGCGCGGTGCGGGCGGCGGGGACGTGGGCGCCGCCACCCTGACCTGGCGCACTTCTGCCCCTACCTCGGGGAGCCACTCAAAGGAGTGGCACAAAGGTGGACGGAAGTGCCATGGAGCACCAGGACTTCACTTGGCTTTACGGGCACCTGCCAGGAAACGGCAGGATCCCTGCACATCCCCCGTGTCTGACGGGGACAGACCTGGGCCGTGGGAGCGGCGGGCTTTAGTGGGTAGAATCAGCCACTGTCACCTCAGAGGAGGCAGGAAGCTTCATTTCAAACTGTAAAGGCAAGCGGCAGCGCTCACAACGCACCACACGGTGGTGTGACAGCACCGCGGTGCCATCTGCCACCTTGGGGAGAGGCCTTTCCAGTCAGCGGAAGCTGCCAAGTGGCGGCCATGGGACGCAGGGACTTGCCTGGAAGCGTGTGCCAGGGAGGCAGGCGGATGGCCTTCTTCAGGAAGGTGAGCTCCGGGTGGTAGAAGCGGAAGACCTGGTCCACCACGTGGGGCTGGGGCTCCACGGTCAGGCAGAGCACGGCGATGGGCTTGCCGCCGCTCCCTCGGAACAGGACCTGGGAGACAGCAGCGCTGGGCGTCAGGACAGGTACACAGGCTCGGGCAGCTTCGAGTCCCTGCTTAACACGGGGATCTCACCACCACCCCCAGCAAAGGTGGGGTGGACAGACATCATCAGAACACAGGGACAGTCTGCGGCAGCAGGTGCACACCCCGAGGGGACCTAAGACGGGCCCGGGCAGCGGATAGCACAGGGCACCCAGGCAGACACGCCTCTGTTACCTCTCTCAAGTAAGGCACAATTTTTAAACGCTAGCAGAACGGGTTGCTCTCCCAACATTAAACACCACGTCAGTCCTAATTCTGCCTTCCCACACACCCTGGATGTGGAGCAGGACGTCGTTCCAGAAGGATCTCGCCATTAACCTCACCAGGTCCTGTGGGTGGTAATGGGGTGGCTGTGTTCATGGCTGAGCACACTGGCATGAGCTCCTTGATTCCAGATGGTAAAAGAAAGAGGCTGTGCCTAAACCGAGAGAGCTAGAAAGAGAAACTTTCCTCTTCAAAAAAAAAGTTACGGGCCGGGCGTGGTGGCGCACGCTTGTAATCCCAGTACTTTGGGAGGCAGAGACCGTAGGATCCGGGTTCGCAGCCAGCCTCAGCTCTCTCTCTCTCTCTCTCTCTCCCCCCGCCCCCCCCTCTACTTAGTGAGGCCCTCCGCAACTTCAACTTCATGAGACCCGGTTTCAAAATAAAGTATAGAAAATAGGGCCGGGGGTGTAGCGCGGAGGTAGAACGCCCCTGGGTTTAATCCCCGGTACTGCAAAATAAAAAAAATTACTAAAAAATGTATTTGTCCAAAAGAGACATCGATTTGGACAAGTGATGTAACAGGTATTTTTGTTTTGTTATATGCACACACATGTGTGTGCACAAAGGCATATGCTCATACCGTTGCACGCGTATGCACATGTGACACACAGAGAAGGGAGTGGGTAAGGGCAGGCGTGGAAGTGAGAGCTTTCTGAATATATCTCACAGTTTGGTTGTTGACTCCTATAAATATTCTTAGCTAATTTTTTTTGTGTGTGGTACCAGGGATTGAACCCAGGGGGATTCTACCTCCGAGCTACACCCCCGGCCCTATTTTTTATACTTTATTTTGAAACTGGGTCTCACGAAGTTGCACAGGGCCTCACTAAGTAGAGAGAGAGAGAGAGAGAGAGAGAGAGAGGGAGAGAGGGAGAGAGAGAGAGAGAGAGAGAAAGAGCGAGCTGAGGCTGGGCGCGAACCCGGATCCTCCAGTCTCCGCCTCCCGAGTACTGGGATTACAAGCGTGCGCCACCACGCCTGGCTCTTAGCTAATTTTTTAAACCAAATTAAAAGGAAAGCTCTATGCACTGCAAACAAACTAGCCTCACTCTCTATCAAGTTGGTGATATAACTACCAGAGAAAAATTCTTTTAGCAAGCGTAAAACACAGGATTACCAGAACCTAAGGGCAAAAGGCACCTCTCAGAAGTTTAGCCGCGGTCTCATTCAATATTCTGAAATGCACAGGCACACACACACACACACCAACATCAGGGCCAAAGGGATCTGACCAGTGTAGTCAGCAGACCAGCTACATACAGGAAACTGGGCAAACAAGTAAATGGTGAAGAGAATGGGAGCCAGGTCCTCACTAGCAGAAATGGAAATTCCAAATATGGAACTAAAGACAGAAGGAATAAGCCCTGTGGTGTTGGACTGGCATTGGGAGAAGTCGTGTGAGTTCATGCTCTTCAACCCACCTAGACAGAATTAGAGGTCTGTGCACACACATACACACATGTATACGTGAATACCTCCATGTCACACACGCACAATATGTACACGTGTGTGTATACATCTGTATATATGGGCATACACCTCCTGGGCCTCTCTGCTCAGTAGCAGTGACCCCCAGTAGCAGTGAGCACACCCAGTACCCAACCTTGGCTTCTGAATTTCATTCTCCACGAGAAGGAACCAGAGCTAAATGGCTGATTCCTGAAACGGAACAGTGAAATATAAGATGAGCCGGTAGCTCCTTGTTGTGCCGGGCACTAAGGAAGGGCTCAAAGGAGGGCGGGACCGTGTCAACAGGACAGGAGCCAGCCTGAAGGGGCTGCCACAGTCACCCAGGGACAAGATGGATATGAGCAGCAAAAGAAGCAATGGTAGTAACAGACTGGATAAAATAGGAATCCATAGTCCCTGAGGACGCAAAAATAAACGGATGGATGGATGAAGGCAAAGCTCTGCCTCTCTCGAATGCAGTCATGACGTCAGGAGGACGATGAGGCTGGAAAAGGTCCCGGGTACCCATCATCCCAATCAGGCAAGACCATCAGTGGGCACATTTGACAAGAACCAGAAAACTCACATGGTCTCAGAATGTCTCCTGACAAAATACTTACTTACTCATTACTTTCTAATTACTAAGTACAAAATACTTAATTTTATAGGGATGGAGCGTGGCAGATGCCGTCTTAAGTAAAGGGAAAACTTAACATCAGCAGCAATGGGACAAAGCAACATCATGTTCCCTCCCAATATGAGGTTCTGAGATGGACGATGTGTGTCCTTCTGTGGTGTGCCTGCAAATGTCAGACGAGCCCCACCCAGGGCGCTCCGCAAGACCAGCAGCCTGGAGGCTCAGCGCCACCACAGGCACAGAGCAGGAGAGCTGGGCAGTGGATGGTCAGGACCGCGTGGCACACTGGCAGCCTGGCGGGCGATGGACTGAGCACCGGGATATTTGTGGAATATGAATAGGGCCTTTGAGGAGATGCATTGATAGCAATTCCTAATCCTCACAGATCTCCATTTTCAGGACAGATCAGCTCTAAGTTTTATTGCGTATTGGGACATTAGGTCAATAACTTATTCTCAAAGTCTTTAGAAAAAAATATGCGTACATATAGAGAGAATAATAAGGTAAACCTGGTAAATGCTAACAACTGAGAAACGGGTAAACAGTATATGAGAATTTTTTGCATGTTCTTGCAACTTTTCTCTAGATTTGAAATTATTTCAAAATAATTTTTTTAAAGGCACAGGAGTTAACCTGAAAGGGATAAAAGTGAAGAGAGAGGACAGTCTTAGCATCTCAAGAATGAGAAACCTAAACATTAAACCCACGAGTTCATAATGAGATGCCAAAAAACCCGAGTGTCTTTGGAGGTTGCTAGGCCACGAATCATCATTCTGAAACTTGATAAATAAAAGGAACCAATCTAACATTTACCCTGACTTTACAGGACGAAGTATACTTCAAGGCAGCCGAACTGCTGACGGAGAGTTTTGTTTACAGAAGAATCACAGCAAGAACGACAGACCTGGACTCTCACCATCTTGAGCCCAGTGCAGCAGCCTGCGTGGGCTGTGAGCCCTCAGGCAGACGGTGGGTGGGCAGCTTAAAACTGACGCAGGGGCCATCAGCACCCGAGCCCCCACGACCGGCCACCACAGCCTCTGCGGGTGACATGGCTGGCCAGTGACTTACAGACAGAGCACTGAGGACAGCGGGTCCTGACCAAACAGGCCAACGCAAAGACCAGTGAGCACAGCCTGGACCCCAGGGACACTCAGGACTGGCTAATTCCAGGGGAGAGATGGCAGCATGTGGTCAGGATAAAAAAGTTCTTATCAGTCAGAGAGCTACACGGAAGCAATTATGGGTAAACTAGTAAGACTTCTGGGGTCTCCTTAAACTCCAAATGCATGTGAAAGGAACATTTTGATGTAAAGACCGTTTTAAAGTGAATCTTTTTCAGACTTCCCTTATCTGACTAATGTGGCACTGACCCCCTCCACAGGGGTGTCCTGCATGCGGAGCTGCTCCACCCGGTCCCCGAGCATCAAGAACCAAGGGAACCTTCCTCCCACGCCTTCCCGCTGGAGCCTCGGGCTGGCACCTGCTGGGAGGCTGGGGTATGAAACTTGCGTCTCACCCCGGGCGCGTAGGGACAAGCCATCTATCTGTCCCTGACACCTGCCTGCTGTCAGCTTACCTGCACCCCGTCACTAGGACCTAAGCTGGTGGAGGACATCCTCCCAGCGGCTCTGGGGACCTGGTGGGAGGGCCAGGACTCCATACACGTAAGGAAGGAAGTACTAGCCTGAGACTTAGTCTACAGCACAAAACAAAGAGCAGACATATTCGTTTACAAAGGCAAAGTCGAGGCTCTGGGTGTCAAGATGAGAAAGTAACCAGACACAGCTGCTGCCGCCCTCTTGGAACATGAAGAAAGGCCACCTTCAAGGCCCTGTCCCTGCCCCACCTGCCCTAAGACCCCGCCCAGATCCCTTCTCAGCAGGAGGGCACAGAAAGCAGGAGGGGTCCAGGCCACACACGGACCTGCGGACCCATGGTGAGCTCCACTCGGCCCCTCGGAGGAGCCTGGGCTCGTCGTGCTTCATGGAGTGGCCCGAGTCTTCCGCCCCTCACCTTGGCGTGTTTGGTGGGCATGGTGCTAGTCCCGGGTGATCTGGCGTCCACGCCCTTCTCAGAGCTCAGCTCAGCAGAGGTCTGTGAAAAACCATCGGCACAAGAGGGTCACAAGGTGGACTTGGTGGGTGGTGGGCACTCGGGCCACCCTGTCTACTCTCACATCAGCCCTCCGGGCAGTGACTGTCATTAACCAGCCTTGCCCACCAGACAGGAGGCTGCAGCTGTCAGAGCTCACCAACGGCAGGTCCAGGGTCGCCCCCAGCTCTGCCTGGAGCAAAGGCCTGGTCTCAGCCACTGCCCCACGGCCCATCCGGAGCCAGCCTGGGAGCATGGAGTCCCTCGAGCCCACCGTGACAGATGGCTGTCGTCCTATGGAACTGACCTCAAAAGATCCATCATGAACTGAAACAGGCTCGCTTCTCCCCCTCACACCCACATACACCTGTGCACGCCTCACAGCCACGCACGTGCTTCCCCCAGCACCCCCGGGCTGGTTCTGTGTAGAGGAGCAAGCAGACCACAACAAGGACAGGAGAGGCACACAGCTCCAGCCATCTGCTCTCCCCGGGTTTGCTAGAAGAGGGGTCGGTCCAGCCTTCCCTGGTCTGCCCGCACAGCACAAGCGCAGGGCACTTGCTGACAAGGGGCGGATGGGGGCTGATCCCACCTGCCCCGCAAGCACCTCACAGGGGAGACGTGGTCTCCGTTTCCATCAGAGCTGGGTGAACCTCCCCACGGGATGAGCCTCCACACACCTGCGCCGGGCCTGCAGAGAAGCTCTGGTACTTGAAGGGGATGTGGGTGGTCTCCCGGGGGCGCAGGTAGAGCTGGGGGGCCAGGCTGCCACCACGCAGATGGAACATGTCCTCCTCCAGTGGCGTGTGCAGGCCCGCGGCATCTTTGAAGTACCTCCACTCTCGGCTGTCCACGATGATGCTGGGGGACGCCGTGGTGAGGACCGGGCTGGGGAGGGGCCTCCCACCCTCCCAAGGCCACGCCGGAGCGGGGGCAGGAGCCCTCACCTGAGTTCAGGGTTGTCGATCTCGATGGTCACCGTGTGCTGTGTGTTGTGGGGGTTCTTAAGCGCGAACTCGAAGAACTCAGCTGTGCCCAGGGTGGCGTAGAGCGTGTGCCGCGTGGTGATGGCCAGGCTCAGCACGCTGGCGATGCTCTCGGCCTTGGTGCGCTCCCGGTAGGCGTCGATGACCTGCAGGTCCCGCGAGTGCTGCGCACGGACATTCTGCTGGGCCTGTCAGACATGAGGGGCCAACTGAGGGGACAAGCCCGACGCGCACTTCTCCCTTAGTTTACTAACCCCCTCCATACCAAACTTCTGGAAAATCACTACGACTGCCCTTCCTTGAAACATGTGGTTTGGGGGGGATGGCCCACCCCATCCTGGTGTCTGTCAGCATTGGAACAGAGAAGGGGCATGCCTCTCCCTCCATCAGGAGGTCTACACAGCAGCCCAGCTTCTCTCTGCCCTGTGGGGCGGTGTGCCCTGAATGCTCCTGGTAGACCCCTGTCACAGCTGCGAGACTGCCCCCCCAGGAAGTCCTGGCCCCGCCCTCCCTCTCTTCTTCCCTCTGGGATCCACTGCCTGACAACAGCATCCGGTGCCCACACTGCTCCTGACCAGGCAGCAAGTTCAGGGACGCTGTTCTAGCCAGCATAGAAGTCCTGGCACTGCCCGTGACCCAGTGAGTCTGTCCATAACCCCAGGCTCCATGCTCGGAAGCCTGCCTGCTGCCCCATGAGCAGCTCTCCAGCGTCAGCTGATCAGCAGCCGTCAGTCAGAGGTGGCATTCCGGCCTCCATCTGCCATGTTCCTATTTCTTAATCAACTCAAAACCCAGGCAGGACCGGTGATGGGGTCTCCTGGGCCCCTCAGTCCCCAACACTCAGCACATCCCTTCCTGGTCCCAGTCCTGGCTCAGGGATGGGCATGTCACCCAGCCAGAGCAGTGCGGCAATGGCCACTGGCTCATTTCACTTCTGGAAAGCAAAGCTCTCTTCTGAGACACTTGGCACGATGTGTAACAGGAATCCTAGGAACTGTGTCATCACTGTGCGGCTGACGTGGCGTGCCTGGGGTTGAGGGGATGCCACCTAGGGAGCAGAGGGTGAGGCTGATGCTCGGGGAGGTGACCTGGCCCCGGGGACGAGATGCAGCCCGAAGCCGGCCCTGCGTGGGACTGTGCCGTCACAGCATCAACAGAATCGGTGGTCAGGACAGCTGCGGAGCATGCGCAATGGGCCAGAAACCAGAGTGAGGGCTGGGGACCTGCTGCTGCAGGCCAGCACGTGCTGGCTTTCCATGACCTGCAACCCCACAGATTCCCCCGCACAAGGAGGTCAGCCCACTAGCCTTTCTTTCCAGCCCAGCCTCCGCAAAGTAGGTAATCTCCACCATAGGCCTGCAGCTTTGCACATACAGTAGCTACCACTGACCTATCGCAGACCCCAAGGACACACAGTAAGCTGAGTGACCCTCATGAGAAAGGCGAGGCACCCCCAAGTGTCTCCAGGTACTGCGGGGCTTGGGCATCGCACCAGCATCAGGCTCCCTGGTACTCACTCCCAGCCCGGGGACACTTGGACACCTGGCCTCCTGCTCAGTCCCTTCTCCCTTGAGTCTGCAGTGACTGCTGCAGGAACGACTCTGAAAGGGAAGGGACAGGCCCAGTGTCCTCCGCCTCCCTGGTGCACGGCCTTCGGTGCCTGAGGCTGTGCCAGGATGCGAGGAACTCGCCACAACTGAGGACCAGGCAGGACACAGCGGGCCAGCCCAACAACACGCTGCTTCAGTCCTGGCCCTTTCCTCAAAAGAGGGCTGTGGGGGCTCTAGAAGTGACAGGAACCTCCCATATGTGACAAATTGAGTTACTTTCACCTCAAAATCCTGCGGGCTACCCACCCAGAGCATCATTAGAATCTGGTGGAAAACGATCTTGTGTTTATTTAGTGACCCATCACTTCCAAATCCACTGCCGTGTTCAAAATGAGGGTGCTGGGCAGCTGATCTATCAGAGCAACCAAATGAGAGGGAGCCAGATTAATAAAAATAGCGGCTCCCCTCTGAGGACCTGCTGTGCTCACCTGAGGGGGCCTATCAGTGTCCCCGTGACAGCTGACAGAACCAAGGCCCTCCAGAGGCCGCGGCTCAAGCCCCACCTGCACGATGGGAGGAGGAGCAGTGTGCTAGGAGGACAGGTAGATGCCTGCCCAAGTCACAACCCTCTAGAGCCTGGTCCATAGCCGCTCCTCTGCCCGGACCCCTGACCCCACTGGCCCTACACACGCAGTCCAGGCCCCCACCCCGCGTCCTCTCTCGTGTGCCCTCCTCCTTTCCCCATTAGGCTGACTCCAGTGTCTTCTGTCTCCATGACTGAACCCCAGCCTGCTGGCAGGGACCGGGACTTCTCCATCCCCACTGCTCACCGAGGGCCTCGCTCCAGCCGGGCTGGAGGTCCTCAGGGGTGGCAGCACATCCATTCAGACAGGTGCCAGTCTTAGTGTAAAGGGGACCCTTAGAGATCTTTCTCAATGCCCTGTGGCTCCTTCCTTCTGTGAACCCACGAGGTACGACATCCCTTCCTCCCCCATTTCTTGGTTGCAAAATATTAAAGGGTCTATTTAGATGCTCAACCAGAGAAGGGAATTTTTTGGTCAGAGTGATTCAACCGGCAACCCAAGTCATTCAGCTCTGGCCCGGAAATCTCAGAATCAGCAGCAGCTTTCTTAAACACCCAGGCTCCAGGGCACCCCCAAGCCAACTGAAGCAACCCCCGGAGGCGATGCCCAAGAATCAGTCTTAAAAGATCTTCAAAGCCTGGCGTGGTGGCTCATGCTTGTAATCCCAGTACTCGGGAGGCTGAGACCTGAGGATCCAGGTTCACGGCCAGCCTCAGATACTTAGTGAGGCCCTCCTCAACTTAGTGAGACCTGGTTTCAAAACAAAGAATAAAAAAATAGGGCTGGGGGTGTAGCTCGGAGGTAGAATGCCCCTGGGTTCAAACCCCAGTACAGCAACAAAAAAAAGAAAAAAAAATCTCCAAAGGATTCCAACCTGAGAACTACTCCTGGTGGCTGAAAACTCCAATTCTCTTGTCTCCTGCAACTGGGATTGGGGGTGGGGGGGTTGAGAGAGGACCATGGGGGAGAAGGGGAGACAGAATGCACGATGGCTTGTCTCCCGGCAGTCAGACCTCACCAGTATGCTCGTCCTGCGGCCGCTGGGCTCCCCTCCAGACTCGCGCAGGCGCACGGACCTCATCCTCTCCAGCTTGCGCTTGCGGACGGCATCTGTCTCAGGGCCGGCACCCTGCAGCCCCTGGCCGCCCCTCGTGTGCGTGAGCAGCATGGCGGCCAGCTCGCTGTCCACGTCAGCCAGCTTCTGCGCTTGGACCACATTTTTTCCTGCTGAAAGGGTCAGAAAAGGAGTCAGGAGTGGATTGTGGAGTCTATGCTCCACAGGCAGACCTGGCACAGGCCTCCCAGGCCACTTTATCCAAGAGTGGGCCTGGTTCTGTTTTGTAGGTCCAATCTGTACGGTTCTAAGGTGCTGGTGAAGGTGGTGACCTCGGAGCCTGGTGTCCACGGCTTCCCTTCTTTCACCAGCCTCTCAAATCAAAGGAATTCAGATTCAGGTCCTTGGATGCGCCGTGATCCACACACCATTAGGTAATTATCCAAGGGAAAGCTCATGTGCTGGGGATTTAAAGGGCCCACTAACACCCTACCGGGGCCGTGGCCTCAGCTCAGAGTGCTCCTGCACCGGCCCCGTCCTGAGCGCTCAGAGGCCTGAATTCTCACCCCCGCCATGTGCAGTGTCACGAGCCCCAAGTTCAGCTCAGGAAAGGGGTCTCAGAGGGGCTGCGTCCCTGGTTGGGGGACTCCCAGCTAATCAGAGGCAGATGAAGCTCAGACCAGGCCTGGCTCCAAAGCTGCTTCCCCTGCCCCTGGGCCTCCGAGCCCCAGAGCAGCCCTTGTCCTTTGGGGTGACTATTTATACCCTGGACACACAGGGAGAGCCACCGGCAGGCAGGGCAGAGGCCCCACCTCTTCCTCCTTCCCACACGGAGCCGGAGCTACAGGTGTCAGTGGGACTGTGTTCAGTGGCAAAGCCACATCACAAGCTGACATATAAGACTCTCTGACAACCTGTCACCTCAGCCCGGGAAGGGCAGGTGAAGGGGCACCCCAACTTAGGACCTGGGTCCTCCCCAACCCGCAAGCACCACCAGAAGTTTCCCCTGGGGAACCAAGCCAGCACGGATTCTCTGGGGCGTTTCCACCCTCATCTCCTGCCCCCCCTCACTGGCCCGCCCCTCCCTGTCACAGTCCACAGTGCTGCTTCCAGGTTCCCAGGGCGTGGTGGCACATCCCTGTAGTCCCAGTACTTGGGAGGCTGAGATAGGAGGATCACAGGTTCAAGGACAGTCTCAGCAAGTAGTGAGGCTCTTGTCAACCTAGTGAGACCCTGTTTAAAAATTTAAAAAATACAATATGATAGGGCTGGGGGTATAGCTCAGAGGTAGAATGCCCCGGGGTTCAATTCCCCCACACCAAAATAAATAAATAAAGTAAAACCACTTAATTGCTTTTTAGATGCAGCAGGTTGGTTTAGATTTCTTAAGTGACAGCCCCACGAAAGCGCTCTGCACGTGTCAGGGCGCAGGTATGCGAGAGGAAGCCCAGGAGGAGCCGGGCAGGGCGGGGCGCTCAAGTGGGCCGTGCAGAATGCACTGCCCACAGGTGCCCTCCTGGCTCAGGGAAACCAGGAATGAAGCGACATCATGGCCCCATGGGACCACACTTGCTGAGGCAGGAAACCCAGAGAACCTTCTTAAAACTTGTGTAACTTCCTCATTCAGCGCCCAGCCCAGGGTGTCACCAGCTCCCTCAGGGAGCCCCTTGCTGTCCCCTGCTGCAGGGCCTGACTCCAGGGGCACTTTTCACTGGGGCCAGCTCCCTGGGGCGCAAGGGCTCTCTGCTCCTGGAGCTGGCTCTGCACCCGCCCTTGGTGGTCAGAGGGGCCAGCCGGGGATGAGGCAGGGAGTCCAGGTGCTAGTCCAGGTTCACTGCCCTTCCCCCACCACTGGCCAAGTCACCTGGCCTACCTGACCTCCCGTTACCTCGGTTTATTCAATATTGAAATGAGGACGCTGGTGCAGAGTAGACCTCAACTCTCCTGGGTCCTGCGTCAGGGGTTCTGGGTCCCCTGAGCATCTGCCGCATGCACGGGCCCCTTTCTCTGGAAGAATCTACAGATCTGCCCGGGGCCTCCGGGACTGGATGTGTGGGATCCCCGCAGCCTTGCAAGATGGAACCTGGAGGCCCCACCCAGCTCCGACAAGCCACAGCTCCGGCATCCCTCCTGAGTGCCAGTCCAAGGCCACTGAGGTCAGAGGACTGCCACGCAAGACAGCTCGTGGCAGTTCTGGAGTGACACAGCTGATGTGCCTCATCTGGGGAAATGCTACTTAAGGGGCACTTTCCACTCCCAATTCAAACGACGAGTGTATATTCAGGTCTGTAGGGTCTTTGATCTGAGGGGATAGAGAAACTTCCAGAGCTTCCCTGCTGTGGAAAGTATTTTCACCAAACCCAGGTCTTTCCCTTCAGACCCAAGCGTTTCCTTCCCAAGCTCTGTAATGGGTTAGGAAACCAACGGGGAGTTTCAAACTCCCTTTTAAAAATCAGCTGATGTTCACCCTGACCTTTTCCTCCTCATTTCCTGGTCCCTGGCGGTGAGCAGCTAACAGACACAAACACCACTGTAGGATTGCCATTTCTGTAAAACAGCACTGCGGCGGCAGGGCCCAGCACAAAGGGACATGTGGGTGGACAGGGACGGAGATCCATAGGACCACCAAGAGGGCCCTGTGGACCCAAGCCAGACAGACAGCCACAGCCCGCCACAATGCAGAGAACCATCGACAATACCACGCACGCGCGCGCGCGCGCACACACACACACACACACACACGCGCGCGCGTGCACGCACACAGCTTCCCCCCCTCACTCCACCCTGCCCTGCACATGCCATTCACCACCCACCCGTGCGGGGGCCACGGTCTCAACTCACATCTTGGGGCTCCCTTTGAGAGAAGGCTGCCTCCAGGGAAGCGACTGGCTCCGTCGTTGGAGATGACCTGAGACCTGGATGGCGGCAGCGAGCTAGAATCTCTCACTCTCTGTTCACTGACGTGACCTAAATGAGAAGCGGCAGCATGAGACGGGGACCAAAGGGAGGCTGAGGACCAGATCAGCCCTCGCCACAAGTGTTCCGGCCTTCAGGCCCTGGACCCCACAGCGCCCCACAGCGCCCATCTCCGCTCTGAATGCACCTTGCAACAAGGGTGTAGGCAGGAGCTTGCTTCTCTCAACTCTCCCGCCTTAGGCCTGCGCCCTCCTGCCCATGGAGGGTCAAAGCACGGGGCACTCTTGGCACACTCGCACACATTCTTTTTGAGACGGGGTCTCCCTAGGTTGCCCAGGCTAGCCTCAAACTCGCCATCTTCCTTCCTCAGCCTACCAAGAAGCAGGGATTCCAGGCGAGTGCCACCACGCAGAGCTACCACACCTGGTTCTTACTCCTGATCTCTGAACCGCCACAGGCAACAGACCTGTGACCTTGGCCTTTGGAAGAGAGCACTGTCCCCGACAAGGCTTGTGCTGCGAGCAGCACGCATGACAGCAGGAGCGGCCCCAGCTGGAGCCTTGGCTGAGGCCATTCCAGAAGGGAAGCGTCCGCAGAGCAGCGCTGCAGCCTCAGAGCAGACACTCGCCACGCTCCCCTCCAGCAGAACAGGCACAGCACCCCAGAACCCAGAAACTGCCTGAGGGAAGGAGTGCGCACAACCTCCCCGTGGACCTGACTTCCCCTGGGGCAAGGCAGAGCACGGCTAATGGCGTCCCATCCAAAGGGCCACCCACATCGCACACCCGACGCCTGTGCTGCGGATTTCCCCAACCCAGCAAGGCCAGCTGTGGACCTGCAGGCCTGGGCACCTGGAGAGCCTCCTGGGAGCTGCTGGAAGCAGGAACCCCTTCCCTGGGCTCCCCACCTCGCTGTGTCCCTCCCGCCTGCCCTCCTCAGCCGCAGGGGCAGGCTCAGGCCCTGACGATGGTCCTGCTGCTGGCCTCTGCTCTGCGTCCCTTCAGCTCCACCTGCCCCTGGGCTCCTCCCCCGCCCGTGGGAGCTGCGGTATTCAAGGGCAAGCTCAGTGCTGGCACATTCGCACACCACACATCCACGGAGGCGAGCCGCGTCCTCCATGCCACCCGGGTTCTCCCGGTGGCAAAGGTGGAGTTTTCATCCCCGGCTGCCTGACTGACACATGCCTCCCTAGAGCGGTTCTACTGAGCTGGACAGGGGAGCGTCCTTGCAAGGGAGCCCAGCAGGTCTCCAAGTGGCTCTGAACGGGCACCTCACACACAGACCAGAGGATTTTTTACTCTGAACTGCAACTGGTGATGCCAGAAAGACTGGTCAGGGCAAAGAACCTGCGGTGGTGGAGAAAGGCAGATTTGGAAGATGCAGACTGAAGCCAATCCCCAGCTCTCGGAGAGGTCTGCTTGGTGAGCGAAACAGTGTGCGCAGCCCTTCCCTTAAAACCTTGCATTCCGGTCACTGGTCAGCCCCTCTGGTCATCTGGAGTGTCTTCTGTGGATCTCGGCCCCTGCTGGGCTGCCTTCCTGCCCCTCTGCAGGCCTGGGATTCCGTCATATGCTCCAACTCTGTCTCCTCAAGCTCCTCAAAATCAAAGCTCAGAAAGCAACTCTGGGGGGCGCTGGCACTCAGCCGCCTTCTCCAGCTGCTGCCCTGGCCCACGCGGGAGGAGCATCCAAGCTCGAGGGGTGGTCACAGTGCGGCCAGGCACCTGCTCAAAGCCTGAGAAATCTGCTACTCCATGCCCCTTAAGAATGAGAGGCCTGCCTCTTAAGGATGAGCCCCTGGAAAGAGGGGTGCTCCCAGCTTCCTCTGCTGAGAGCCAGAAACCCTTCTTGCTGCCACACACTTCTGTCCCTGCGCTCTCCACAGGGCTCCTGCCCTGCCCTCAAACCAAGGCACCCAGCCTCCAACCCGAAGCTGTCAAGTCTGCCACCAATACATTCTTCTCGCCTCCCTGGGGTCACGGTCCTCACCCTAAGAAGGGGACCCTGGCATTGGCGCCCCTCGTATCACCAGGTGTTCACATCTCCAGCCTGACTTATCTTCTGAGGGCCAGGAAGGACAGAATTCCAAGGCAATATGGGCACCGGACAGACCAGCGTGCCACTCCGTTAGTCAGTCACTCCACCGCCACCCGAGGAGCCAGGGCAAAGGCTGTGGCAAGTAAGAAACAGCGTTCCCAGGAGCCGCGGGACTGGGCAGAACGGCAGACCCACGCGCGGGCCAGCGCCAGCGCCAGAGCTCCGGGCACTGATGGCCCAGCCAGAGCCCAGCCTCACCCCCTGGGCACCAAGCACCAGCTGGCCCCTTAGCCCCTTGGCTTGCCGCCCATGAGCTCGGGGCTGGTCCAGGCTCCTCTGCTGACCTGCTTTTTCCCCCTGGAAACACTGCAGGGGGCGGTGGTTCATGGGCTCAGGGCTCAGCAAGGTCTCTGTCACGACCTGAGGACCCGCTCCAAGAGGAAGCAAACCCTCTACTCTCTGGCAGGTGGGTGCAGAGCACCTCCGCTCACCGTGGGTCAGCAGAGCTCACTCCGCACCTGGGGAAGCCAGAAACCCTCTGTAGTTCTCTCGATCACCTTCACCTGGTGGCTAGAGGTTCCCTGAATCCCGGCCGAGGCCTTTGGTCCACCGCATCTGACTGCAGTGAGCGCTGGTCGATCTGGAGCCTGGTAACAGGCACCGCTCTGACAGACGCAGAGACGCAGGAAGTTATTTCGGGGATGGGTCCACGTGGCTCACAGGGTGGCAGCTGTCATCCGCAGAGCTCAGGCTTGCAGGAGGGCGGATGACAACAACGGCCGCAGCAGGGAGAACAGCAGGGTCATGTGGACAAGGGACTCTGCTGGGCCTCACCACCGTCTCCTCTCAGTATCTTCATGCGCACAGCGCTGATGTGGTGAGAGACGGGGAAATCGCTGGTGGGTGAACTGAGCTCATATTTGCACGCCTTCTCAAGAGGGGACAGGTGTGAAGGCACTGTGTTTCATCAGGGCACAAGTGGCCATCTTAAGTTGGTGCAGGTTTTTGTCCGTTTCGGTGAGACAGAGGTTATGCTATGGAACAACATACCTGCTACAGGGTGTGACAGGGTGTGAAAATCCCCCAAACACTGAGGGCTCCTGATGCAGCCCTGTGGCTGGAGCACAGCCCGCCACCACTAGCTGTCTGACTCCACACCTTGGCCCCTGTCAGCGCCAGTCACCACCGGCTCTCCTTGAAGTGTGGGCTTTGCTGCCATTGGTCCCTGAGGACACAGTCCCTTGACCTGTGGAGCCAGCTGCCCTGACACTTGACAAGGCCCCTCCAGGAGGGCTGCAGAAGTGACAACCACGCCTCCAGCTGACCCCTGGCCTATTTCACAACCATGACCACCAGGGTAAAAGAAAACAAGATGGTTCTTGCAATCCCCGTGTGTCAGAGACAAGGAAGCTGTTTCAAGGCCGGATCGGGCCACCAGTCGAGAGACCATGTGAAAGAGGCTGCTGAGGAAGTCAGAGGGCCTGGGAGGAGAAGCGCCAGGCTGAGTGCAGTGCTCTCCCCACCACAGGCTTCCAGGAGCCCGGGCGGAGCTGGCGGGCACCCGTGTCTCCATCGGCAACACCAGCGTCCTTGCTCGGCCACCATCTAGAACACCACTGTGAATGCAGCCAGCCCGGAGCAAGGCCCAGGCAGAGAGAGCCAAGGCGCAGGCCCCATCCTGCTCCTGCAACCCTAAGGCTCCCGCAGCCACCATCCAGCACGCTGGCCCTGCTGCGCCACGCATAACAAACAGCTTTATAAAGAAATGAAGGCCAAAGTTTGCAGAGGAGACCAAGTGCAGCCGCACGGCCACGCTGAGCTGCGCGCCGCATCTGTCCTTCCTTAGCAGCCCTGCCCGCCCGCCCGCCACACGGGAGTCCCTCACGCAGGCTATCTCAGGCTCCTACCCACGGCTTATCGCTCGCTCGCAGGCAAAGTATGAAAATGACAGTTTAAGATAACATATAATGGAGCCCATCTTTCTTCTGAAGATAAGATTTTAAGGCCCGGAGTCACCGCACAGTTGTGGCTGGTGGATTAAACATAAAATAAGCACTGCGGCCCGGAAGCGGGCGCCGCCTGCCGCTCCCCCAGCGCTGGGGCTCCTGAGCAGTGTCTGCTTCTCGCATGCGGCCCATTTATTTCTCCAGAACCTAATTGAGTTTTGCCGTTTCCATATTGTCTATTTTGCAGGCTGCCTCGGATTCTACATTTGTAAACAAGCAAGCAGAAACCTCCCCCAGACTTAATGAGCTGTGCGCGCACTCCTCTGCTGCCGCCTTGACTCTGCCGTCCTGTGCTGTCGCCGCATGGTGGATGTGGCCCGTGGGGCTCCAGGAATTAAAGTCGGCTGGGTTTTGAGGAATGGAAAATCCCCTGATGAACTGACAGGTCTTCATCCTGTCCTCACAGATGCCTCCAGAAGCCTCAAATGGCTTGGTCTCCCTGTGCTTTTAATTTTGCCCAGAAAAATCCCAACCCCTTCAGAGTGCCCTCCAGGGAGGGTCAGAAGGTGTCACTAGCCCCACAGAGCCCATATCAGTCCTCTGCCCTGAGGTGGACACAGGCATGCACCTGGCCTCATGCCTCGATGCCTCTGCCCCATCTCAGCCCTCTGTCACAGCCTCCAGAGAGTCCGAGGTAGGATCGCCCTGAGCCACTCCTGACCCAAACGCCCTGCCTGCCATGACAGTCACCAGGGCTCTTCCCAGCTCTCTGATGAACAACCCTTGGGACACCATCTGATGCAAGGTCACAGTGCTCCAGAGAAAGGCACTTCTCCACTCGCCTTCCCGAGCTGCAGGGAAATCCCGGAGCATCTCTTTCCTCTCCTCTATGATGGGGCAGTTCTGTGAGCTGCAACTCCAAATAAGACATCCCTCCTGGAACCTAGTCGCTTTGAGAATTGTCAGAAAGATGACCCAAGGATAGCATCAAGAAATATAATGTAGCCAAGCCTGAGATGACCAATGATCTCAAATCCTGAATAGAAATCAGGAACTGAGCCAGGTACAGTGGCCCATGCCTGTAGTCCCAGTACTTGGGAGGCTGACACAGGAGGACTGCAGGTTTGAAGCCAGCCTCAGAAACTTAGCAAGACTCTCAGCAACCTAGTGAGACCCTGTTTCAAAATAAAATAATAAAAAAGGCTGGGGATGTAGCTCAGAGGTAGAACGTCCCTAGTTTCAATCCTCAGTTCCAAAAGAAAGAAAGAAAAGAAGGGAGGGAGGGAGGAAAGAAAGAAAGAAGAAACCAAGTGACTGGTGCCAGGAGAGGCCCAGCACGGAGGCAGCTCTCAGAGCCAAGCTGATCCAAATGGTTTCCTACTAAGCATATGATGCCCACGTGCCGCTGCCCCACGCTCTAGCGAAGGAGATGAGCGCTCGCTCGAGAAACGGCACAAACCCCGGCAAAGCTGCTGGGACTCTTACCCACGTTGGCCAAGGTCAGGTGCAGCCGGCCCTTCACCACCGTGTGGACACCAATGGGCTTGACACTGCCGAATCTGGCCACATCTCCACTCACCACCATCATGTCCTGCTCGTACTCAGTCGCCACGACCTCCAGCTCATGTGGGACCTGCACGGCCAGCCGCCCTTGGCGGAGGAGGTGCTGCAGAGCAGAGAGAGAGAGGTGCTCAGAAGCCGGAGTCCACCCACGATCCCCTTCCAGGTAACTCTGCAGGTAGAAGCCTTCCCGAACACTGAGCAAGGCTGTGAGGAGGGGGAGGGGATGTGCGTGGAAGGGCAGGAACCCCAGAGCCCTGACCACAGACCACATTGCAGGGGAGATGAGGCAGAGGCCAACCGCTTATAAACATGTCTAACATCAGGGTCTTTCTCATAAACTCCTGAAAAGTGCGACCCAACTTGCCCCTGAATGAACACCACGAGGCACTGGGAGGAGGGCCAGAAAGAAGGAACAAGATGGAGACTCTCTGGCAAGCCAGCCCAAGGGGGCACAGCAGAGCCTGCGAGGCCAGGGAACAGCGGTCTTCAGTGTGGCTGAAGGGGGGCCAGGGGGCCAGGGCAGGGCCACAGGGCATCAGGCGGCCAGCTGGAGTGCGGGGCCGAGGCACATGGTGCGGATCTGTGCTGGGCTGAGGCCGGGCAGGGCAGAGTGAGCTCAGGGAAATCCGTGATCCAGGACAGGGTCGGTAGGATTTTCTCTTCTGACTGTCACATTCCATCCTTCGGCCCTCTGCCTCGGCCCAGGAACTTGTGAGGCACGCTGGAGACTGCAGTGGAATTACGGGCTCTGGGTCAGCTTGGACTCCCTCTACTGTGTGGCCTTGGGAAGTCACGTGCCCTCTCTGGACTAGAGCTTCCTTGAACATAAGCAGACATGTGGGACCAGGGTAAGGTCCCAGCTTTTCTAACTCTCACATCTCTCCTACAGCAACAAAAGCACCTGTCTCTGGGAGTGGAGACGGCCAGGCTTGAGCCCTCCCTGGCAGGCCCGGGGCTTCTGGCGATGCTTCTGCACACAGCCCACACTACCGGCAGCTCACCCATGGTTCAGGACCTCAGACACTGGAACACAGGAAGACTCTCTGGAGAATGGCCAATAAATGTAAGATACGATATTTAGCCTTACTCAGAACAAAACACAATCCCTCACCTATCAACACTGCAAAGACTCCGGAGTGTTGCCCTGCTGCCTACAAAGCCAAGCTACGACAGCGCGGTCTCCAGAAGCACAAGGCCACGCTCCGCCAGCTCTGCGCACCTACGGCCCTCGCTCCGCGTGGGCTTCTGCTACCTGGAATGTGTCCTTTGGGGGAGCGTAATGGGAGGAGCGCAGGTGTCAGAGTGGCTAAAAACCCAGTCCTGGTTGTTATCCGCGTGACCTTGGGCTTTCGTTTCTCCACTGGAAATGTGGATTAACACAGGGCTGGGCATTACATGAAATGAAGTGTGGGGGCCATGGTCGCTGGAAGCGGCTCTTCAGGTCACCACAGCACTGTGAGAAGAGAGGCGGAGACTAGCCCCACCACGTCAGAACAGGGAAAGTCACCGTGCGCCATCAACAGGAAGAGGCGGACCAGCTGCAGGCGCCCCTCGGAAGACGGGGCCGGTGCAGCGCAGCAGAGGCCCAGGTTTCCTCCAGTCCCAAAGAAGAGGGATGCCCTGAGCATCCTAGCCGCTGGGGACCTGGGGAACAGGCATCGCTTCTCGCCTCGGCTCCCGCCTCTTCCACCTAATTCTAAAGTTAAAGATGTTCTGTTTATCCAAGTCTGTGTCAATAAACATCGAAGCACTGGTTTAAGGGACTCTCATGTGGGAGGAGATCCATGGCTTTGTCTCTGGGTATGACGGCAGAGAAGGGCACAGGCCAGCTGGGCCGGCCACAGCGAGGACGCACGCTGCACCCCCCCCCCAGGACGGTGCTGGAGAAGTCACGGCGACACACCCAGACCCTGCCCTCAGGGACATCAAGGCCACAGTGGGAGACAGAAAAGCTGTAGGGCCCTCGCCACAACCTGGAGGACCAGCGGATCAGGGCAGCTGAGCCCTCACTGCCACAGGCCTGCCCTGGGAACCTACATGCGCTGTCCCCACCCCTGGGGAGCATCATCCTCCTCACAAATGACACTGAGACCCAGGGACACTGAGTCACAGACTGGGCAGTGGAGCCAGGATCAGGTGGAGGAGGGAGGGGCAGGCAGAGCCCAGAGAGGAGGAGCGTGGTGGCTGGGAGGACAGCCACCTGAGAGTGCATGGCAGTGGAGGAGCAGGGTGACAGCCACATCGCATGGCAGCGCTTGGCAACTCCTGGAGGGCAGGAGGACAAGGCCGCAGGGTAGAAGCAGGATGGACAGGACTCAGAAGCAGGGGTCATGGGGCCACGCCCTCCCGCCTCCACTCCCGCCGTCTAGGACAGCGTGGTGGCTGGTGGAAGCAGCCTGTCTCCACCCGGGAGTGGTCATGGCGATTTTACTCTGACCCTCTGGTGTCCCCTACATGCAACAGAGAAGGATGGGGAGAAGCCCCAAGGAAAAGTGAGGAACAGACAGATTTAGGTGTCAGTATGAGGAGAGAAGGGAAAAGAAGGGAACTTGGAACCCAGAACCAGAGAGGTTCCTGTCTGAATCTCCCACTTAGAAAGGGAGATTCTAATTCTAATTGAAATTATAAAAGTGCAACTCCTCACAGATATCAGGACTCACACATTGGTCATCACTCCACCTTGAAGGGCACCTCTGACAGCCCCCCGAGTACTGCAGTGACAAGCAGGGCAGACCTGGCCCAGCCCTCAGGAACTCACATCATCGCCTTCGAAGGAGCGACAGCAATGTGCCCTGCAGGCGCTTTGCAGAGAGCTCAGCGGACAACGCCGAGCCTCCAAGGGTCTAGACTTGGCGGGAAGCTTTCCTTTCAGAAGCGGAGGACTCGGCACCCTCTTAATTACTGAGCAACGAAGCTGAACCACAGTCCAGCGCTGGACAGCGACCGACACACTCAGCAGACAGACACAGTGGGGACGGGTCTCACGGGACACAGCGGCCCGCCATGCCCGTCCTGTGGGAGGGCCACTACCTTCATCTGGACGGCAGCAGATCCAATGAGGAGCAAGGAGTCCCCATCCCAGACGTCGATCTGCAGGGTCTGCACGGCCAGGTAGCGGATGAACCAGCGCTGCTCTCCAGGCTTCAGGAACCCGGGGCCCACGGCGTACCTCAGCTGGAAGCCAGGAGACCCTGCGCAGAGGAGCCCCAGCGAGGCCAGAAGTAATTGGAGTCATTTATCATCTTTACACTCTGAAGAGATTGCTGCTCCGGTCATGATTACTAATTTCTGCTTCCGTCATAGCGATGGTTAATAAACACATTAATCAAAAACATTGTAAAATACCCAAATTAACAAAACCAAGAGTCGTGTTCAGAAGACTATGCTTCTCTCCAGTACATACAACAAGCTCCCAGAACAAGATTTATGGTTTTCACCGAGTCCTTGGAAACCACCTATGATGGATGGGAACAAACACCCGGATGAGGCTCGCCGGGGAGTTCATTATTCTGGGCACACCGAATCTAAGGAAAAATGCAGCCTACGTCTGCTGTCAAAACAGGATATTCACACACACACACACACACACACACACACACACACACACAGCTCAAACAGATGGTGCTTCGAATCTGCCACCTGGGAACTTGGAACCCAGAACCAGAGAGGTCCCTCTCTGAAGCCACGCCTGCCATCACGCTGACTGAGACAGGAGCTGGACTGCGGCCCCTGCCTTCACCCAAGTGGCACTATCATTAATTCTAAATTGACAAAAATGCCACTGAAATCTTCATTAGGTGAAGTGCGGGCACCACGCTGCTGGAAACCCATTTGAATCAGCATTTCCCCTGTCCTGTCAGCAGCGCCAACAGTGCTCACGAGGCCCAGTGCTGGGGGAGGCGGGCGAGGGCGGCTCAGCCCCGCGCCGGGCTGAGGTTTACCACAGTCCGGCCACAGGGCCCCTCTCTGACTCCATCTCTGGCCACCTCAGCCCCACGGGGTGACCACAGGCCAATGTCTCATCTGCTCTCAAGTCCAGGTGACAGTGCTTTAGCAGAGGGACAGGGGACACAGCCCAGGACCTTGGGCTTCAGCCCTGGGGTGTGGGAGGAGTGAGGACCAGCTGCTCGGGCCTGGCTCTGGCCAGGGCAGGAGCTTGAATGGACACCTCAGGGTGGAAAGGTCAGCAAGGAATGTGGCAGAGACCAAGGAGGAGCTGGGCAGGCATGGCCCAATACGGCACCTCAGAGGTAATAAGTGGTAATAAGTCAAGGTGGCTCCCAGCCCCAGCCCAGCCCTGCGGCCAGCCCTGAGACACAGTGGGGCTGGGGACGGGCAGTGCTCAGGACACACCCATGTCCCATGGGATTCCAGTCGGCTTGCCATCAGCGTCCATAGCACAGTGGCCCTGGGACAGACCGTGAGTACCAAAGCCCAGCTCATGGCCCCGATGGCACTGCTCCTACCCGCCGCCCACCAGGGCTGCAGAGGAAGGAGCTGTGG
Source organism: Glis glis (assembly GCA_004027185.1). NCBI lineage: Eukaryota > Metazoa > Chordata > Mammalia > Rodentia > Gliridae > Glis > Glis glis. Next base: position 6,519 of record PVJS01003882.1, on the reverse strand, counting down.
GGCCCTCCCATCTCCCAGCCAAGCCTCTGTGGGCAGCCTCCCCAGTGACACCCTGGGCGGGTGGCACTCTCCATGTCCCTGCCGCAGCCTCTCCCAGGCACAGACCCAGCTGGACCCTGTCTGTCTCCGCCCCCCGCCAGTCTCCCCACCACCTGCTGGCTGGCTCCCTGTTCCATACCACCACACCCATCAGGTGCCAAGACCCTCAATACCACCATGAATTCCCTCCCTCAGCAAATAGCAATGGTGCTCTGCACAGGTAAGACGGAGACAGGACACACAACGTCCCTGCCCATATGGCGCTCAGGGTCTGGGGGTGGGGGACTTGGGCCTGCCCTGGGGCTGGGGTGAGGTGGACTTGGGCCTGCCTTGGGGCCAGGGTGAAGTGGACTTGGGCCTCAGCCCGGCCCCATGGCAGGGCCAAGTCCTCGTGGGTGCTCATGCTTTGTTCTGGCTCAGTCTCCACCTTCCCTTCAAGATCCACAAACACCTCTGCTCTGCACAGGCCCCACGATTCCCCTGGATAGTGGGCACTTTATAATACTAACATCTACAACTCATAATGAGTGTGTGACGGCTATGCATATGCACCAAGTAAAGACATGGGGAGCGACCGATGAAAACAGTAATGGAGACGAATCACATTCCAATCAAAGGCAAGACCCAGTGGGCAGCAAGTAAGGAACCAGAAGGCCAGAGCAGCCAATCCACAAACCAGAGCGTCTGCAGATATATAGAGATAGACACCTGCCACTGCACTGTCCCCCAAGAACAGAGAGTACATCTTTTCAGGTCTGTAAGCTTTATGAGGTAGAAACAATACAAATAATATGCTTCGATCACAATGCGATAAACTAGAAATTAGTAACAAAAATTTATCCCACTACTTGGGAAGCTGAGACAGGAGGATCACAGATTTGAAGCCAGGCTCCGCAACTTAGCAACACTCGCAGCAACTTAGTGAGATCCTGTTTTCAAAAGAAAATTTTAAAAAATAGGGTTGGGGTATACCTTGGAGGTAGAATACCTCTGGGTTCAATCATCAATTACTGGGAGTGGGGGGAAATTAACTCTGCCAAAGGGCAAACACAATCAAAAAAGACTTTCTAGAAAATAATAATGAAAACACTATCTATTGACTCACCAAAACATAAAGCCCTCATCATAGGAAAATCCATGCCCTGAATTCTACATGTTCATAAAAACAAAAGAATTAAGATAAATGAATTAAGCAACTGAGAAAATAATAATAAAGAATACCAAAGAGAGAGAGGAAGGAAATTGTAAAAGAAAAACTCAAAATGAAATTAACTAGAAAACAAGAAAATAGCAAACCCCATAGGAGGTAAACCTTAAAACTCTTCAGAAAGGGATGAAAAAGCAGAAACACACAATGGAAAGACATCCTTGTTCCTGGACAGGACATCTCCTACCACTGAGTTGTGAATTCTCCCCTCATTAGTCCTCGGATTGAACAGAATCTTCATGTAGATGCTGACACGTTTTTACAGAAAACTAAACAGGCAAGAATATCCAGAAAATTGTTCAGGGCAAAGTGACACGATAGGGCCTGGCTTACTAGAAATGACAACAGCTAGAGCAGCTCGCCTGGACAGTGCGGTCCGGGTGATGGAGAGGCGCAGGCGGAGCTGAGCTCAGCAAACTACGCCCGCAGGCTGCGCATGGTTTGCGCATTTTCAAAGGGTTGTTAAAAAACAAAAAAAGGAAGAAAATGAGACAGAGACCATATGTGGACCAGAAGGCCTGAAATGTTTACTATCCAGCTTGAACAGAAACAGTTTGCCAATCTCTGGCCTAATGGAACAAAATAGAAAACCCAGAAGTAAACCTAAGTATTTAGAAGGGCTGGGATGTGATACGGGTGGCTCTCTCAAGTCACTGGGGAAAATGCAGACATTTTAATAAGTGGCTTTGGGTCAACTAGACAGACATCCGAAAAAGATAAAGTTGGATCTATCTATACCTACCATCATACAGCAGGATAAACTGCAAATAGATCAGAAATCGAATGCAAAAAACCAAACCTACAAGTCCTGGAGGAACACTTGCCTGAACCTCTCTGTGAGGTGGGAGAGGAGGAAGCCTTCCATCAAGACTGGAGAATCCAGAGGAGTCAGAAAGATGGATACCCGAGACTGCATGACAGCAGAAATCTCACACAGCAAACCCCACCACAAGCCAAGCAAAAAGACAAATGACAGAGTAGGGAAACCTAGTTGAAATTGTTATCAAAGGCAAAGGTTAATCTCCCTGATACATAAAGAGCTCCGAAAAGCAGAGAAAAGTAGGAAAGACATGAATAGAAGTTTGAAGATAAAAAAAAGGAAATATAAAAGATGCCCAACTTCACTCATGAGAATTTCACTGAGACCGCTCTCACACCTACCTGATTACACGATCCCCACAGTTCGACAACCCATGTTGAGGGCAAGGTCATGGGGAAACGGGCCAGCTCGTCAGTGCTGGCAGGGCTGTGCAGCAACGTCCGTCGACACCCCGCTGTGGTCCAGATGTGGTTGACTATCCCCCAGAGGCTCCTGTGCTGGACGCTTAGCTCTTGGTGTGAGGTGGGGGGACCTTTAAGAGGCGGGGCCTAGTGCAAGGCAATCAGGTCATGGGGGCATCACCCTGGGGATGGGCTCATTCTGGACTGAGTGAATTCTCACAAGAGCGAAGCTGGCCCTGAATCCCTCTACTTCCTATCTCCCCGTGAGATTGCTCCCTGCCTTTCACATGCGCTCCTACATGATAGCATCCACCACGATGTGAGGCAGCCAGGCCCCCACCACAGGCTGAACGAGTGGGGCCACCCAGCCTTCAAAAGTGTGAGCAAAAGAAACCCCTTTTCTGTATGCATTACTCAGCCTCAGGTATTTTGTTATAGCAACAGAAAACAGTAAGACAATCATTGAAGCCTTTGATCCTGCAATCCCATTCTGGAACCAGATACACAAGGTTATTAACTGATGCACTATTTGGGAAAGCAAAATACTGGAAATGACCCAAATGTCCATCAGTAGAAAACTGGTTGAATAAACTACAGAACATCCACTCACTGGAGTTTTACAGTTATTTTAAAAGAATGCAGATAATTCCTAAATGTAGTAAAACTCAGGATATAACGTTAACTGAAAAAAGCAAGGAGCAAAAAAGTATATTTGTATGCTACCTGTTGAAGAAGAACATAAGGGGAAATAAAATTTATATACTCACTATTTTTGAAAAAAAAAAAACACTAGAAGGATAAACAAGAAACTAAAAACCTCCAGGAGAGACTGAGCAGGCGGGGCAAGATGGCCAAGAACCTCAAGTGCACCTTTCATTACAGCTTTGTATTTTGAGCAATGAAAGTTTCCAAAAAATATTGAATAAAAAGGGAAGGAAGGCAAACATAAAATTGAAAACAAATTGAAACAAATGAATCCTACTGCATATCAAATTGGTAACATAACCTCACAAAGAAAAGAATTATTTCCAGGGCTCCAATCACCCCACATTGAACCTGAGCTTCAGAGACCCTCAACTCCATCAGAGACGTGCTGTTAATATTAACATTAGCAGTGTGGTTCTGAAATACATGATGTAAATTGTAAGGCAAAGTAAATACTACCAGGATCCATGATTTTCTGTATAACAGAGATGCAAATAAAATAAGGATCTTTTAAAAACTCCAAGTCTGAATTGGAAATAGCGACATGAACCTATGTTTTAATATAAATTCCCCAGCTCTTCCCAGTGAAAGCCTTCAAAGCAATGAGACCCAGAACCGAGACACCCAGACCTTGGTCTCTGGAAGGTACCCCACTCGGGGACACGAGACAAGCCCAGGCGCTGGACGGCCCCAGGAGCGAGGGTGCGCCCTGAGGTCAGCAGAGCAGGCCAAACGGACCCGATGTGGGGAATATGTGCATCAAGAAGTGGCAATAATGAATGAAACACGGTGCACTAACAGAAAGCCGAGAGACCACAGTGACACTCAAGGGACAAAGAGCAGACCGCCAAGCCCGCACGGCCTCTGCTGGAGTGCCCTTCACACCAAGGTCTTACTCTGGAAACCGACAAGAACAGGGAAAGTACCAGACACCTGTCCTGCCTTCTTCAGGAGCCTGTGTGCAAGTCACCCCGGCTCACAAGGAAAGGTTCTTTCTTAATAGAAGAATGTCAGCTAATAAAGGGGGATCAGGTAAGAACATTAGAAAAATGACCACTTTGCAAACTCCAATTAAATAACCCAATGTGAGCAAGCGCTCAGCCGAGGGCATGACCCAGGAGGGAAGGGAGGGCGCCAAAGAATGGCCCTGAGAACTCTTCACCAAGTGTGGAGGGAACAGCTCTCTCTCCACTGGAGACTTGGGGGAGGGCGACTTAACCAGGTGACAATTAGTATTCTAACAGTGAGACAACCTGACATCGTGTCTGCTGACGGGATGGGACATGAAGCACATGGCACTGATGATAAAGTGTCTGCACCGAAACCCAGAATCAAACCGAGCCTTGCCTAACACCCAGTGAGCGAGAGCTGCTGGGGACAAAGCTGTAGGCGCGACACACGAGGAAACAGTCGCGCAGACCCAGAATGCGGGGTTCTAGAGGTCCCCTCGGAAATCATCGTCCCGGGAGAGAAGGGAGGGTGCTATTCTAGATTGAAGAGCTGTACAAAGATGATTACCAATACGGTGCTGACACCGGCTTGAGTCCATGATCAAAACTCACAATGTAAAAAGATGATTACCGATACGATGCTGACCCCGGCTTGAGTCCATGATCAAAACCCACACCTGGGGGCTTGCTGGGGGGTCCCACTGTGAAATGCTCACGGGCTGCCTTCAACGTGACGGCGGGGCTGCGCGCATGTCAAAGGGACCCCGTTCTGAAGAGATGCGCGTTGCAGATTTAGAGGTAAAGCGTCACCACGTCTGCAGCTTGCACTCAAATGGTCCAGGGGAAGATAAACGGATAGTTGAACCAAGTGTCCACAGGCGCCCGCAGCTCTTGGTGGTGAGGACACGGGGGTGGGATTCTTGCAGAAGGCACAGGGAAGGTGAGACCCCGCTAAGGGACCGACGGGCGAGGCAGTGCACAGTGTCCACATCCAACCAGATGCCGAGAGCCCAGGGACAGGGAGATGCCCTTGGCTGATCCAGGATTCATCAGCCTCAGCTCTCATACCAGGACCACCCCGCAAAAACACCAAAAGAAACATGTCAGAAAAACAGAAGTCCAGGCCAGAAGCAAAGGAAACACGAAGGAAGGAAGGAAGGAAGGAAGGAAGGAAGGAAGGGAGGGAGGAAGGGAGGAAGGGAGGAAGGGAGGAAGGGAGGAAGGAAGGAAGGAAGGAAGGAAGGAAGGAAGGAAGGAATGCACCGTGTGCATGGTGGAGGACAGGGACCAAATCAAGCTGGTCAGAGGTTCACGCATTTAGCAGAAGCTTCCAGAAGGGGGTAGGGATGATGAGCGAGGAAAACACTGAAGGTACATCCCACTTCTGAAGAAAAAGACGTGACAGAAAGTTGCTACTCACAACTCGGAACACTGAATAACTGAGAAAACACACTGTCTAGCTGGGTGTGGTGGTGCACGCCTGTAATCCCAGTACTTGGAAGGCTGAGACAGGAGGATCACAGGTTCCCAGCCAGCCTCAGCAACTTAGTGAGGACCTCAGCAACTTATTGAGACTCTTTAAAATTAAAAATAGGGCTGGGGTTGTAGCTCAGAGGTAGAATGCCCTTGGGTTCAATCCCCAGTACTGAAAAGAAGAAGAAAGAAGAAGGAAGAGGAGGAGGGAGAATCCCTGACCAGTTTCACCCACAAGCATAGCTACAAGCAAAATATTAGCAAAGAGTCAAGGAATGTATAAGAAAGAGAAAACTTGTCCCAGAAAAATCTACTATAATTTTCCCATTAATAGATCAAAGGAGAAAACCTATAAGATTGCCTTTATCTGCGACGGACCAGCTCAGCTGGGAAACTGAGACCGACAGGACAGGGGTCTCGGGATGATGGGCAAGGAGTCAGCGATGGGTGACAAACAGACACAACTCAAGGGTGTTGTATCTGAGTGTATTTTGCAAAGCTTCAGGCAAGGATTTTATACACAATGATTAAGGAAACAGAATACATAATCAGCTGGTCATTGTTTATACCTACGGTTTATACAATCTTAATAATTTCTTAATGATTCCTAAAAGGTAACAATGCAAAGCTATAAGAGTAAATAAATGTCAGAGCATACGTCTTGTTTGGCATAATGCCGTGGGCACGTCAGAGCATACGTCTTGTTTTGTATAATGCTGTGGGTGGCTGTTAAACACGGTTTTTGCACCTAAACTATATATAATGGGAAATTGAGGTTATGGCTACAGGGCAAGAGTTTAATGTTTAACCTAGTACCTGTTATTGCTTTCTTACTTTAAACTTTTATAATTCTTTTTGTTCCAAATTTCTAAATCTCTTTCAAACCATTCTTAAAACCATTTCTATGAAGTTTCCACAAAAAGC
>PVJS01003881.1:0-65506 GCA_004027185.1 Glis glis | reverse complement strand
ACCACACCCGGCTAGTTCTTTCCCACTATGTAACATATGTATATATGTGCAAACATAATGAAGATGTTCCTTCATTGAATATAAAATTTCAAAATACTTTAAAATGGATTGATCATGTTAGCCTCCAAGTTATTAGTTTTATTCCCTACATCTTTGCCATGCTAGTTAGAAAATTAAACTAAAGTTTTATGTTTAAGTAGTTAAAATAGAATTTTCCAGTTAATTTAAAAAGCATTAATATTATTGTCTTTTATATATTCTAGGCATTTACATTGTTTGCCACACATTTCCTGGAACTATGCCGTATAGATGTTGTGTATCCTAATGTAGAAAACATGCATTTTGAAGTTGAACATGTAAAGAATACCTCAAGAAATAAAGAAGCAATTTTGTATACTTACAAACTTTCTAAAGGACTCACAGAAGAAAAAAATTATGGTATTGCATACAGAGATTATACCACATTGAAATACTAATTCTCCTAAGACAAACTATCTCTTTGCTATCAATCTAAACAAATTTCCCTCTCATTTTTTGAGTGTTTATATGTTCTAAGACTATATTTCCTATGTCAAACTCATTATATATATTTACATGTATGTATATATCTTACTTTTTACCTTATGTCAACCTATATGTAGAAATACAATGATACATTAAAGCCATAGAAGTGTAAGTTTCTTCCCTCAGAAAAGTATAATTTGGTTTATATTTGAAAGTTGTATATAAATTGAAAATTGCATATTTCCTACACAGTCTTTCAGTAGCAGGTCCTTCTGTTTTTATCAGTTGCAGAGTACTTGATAATTAAATATAAAATCTTAAGAAGGAATATATTACCAAACCTTATGATATTCTTAAACTTTATCAGATATGTAAATACTAATTGCTAGGCACTAAGCGAGGCAGCAGACATTAGATAATTCATTAAATCTTCTAGACTCTACATACATGGAAAATTATCCTTATTTCATAGATAATGAAATTGAGGTTTATAAAGATTAAACATGATATAAATGTAAATTATTATATGACACAAAATCCTCACAGATTCAGAGACTATTCAATTGACCATACATATAAGGTTTCAAAAATCATTTTAGCTGTGAATGTGACCCCTGTGAGGAAAATTAAAACATCTTTGTTTTACTCTTTGAAATGGGAAATCAGTTGGATAGCTTATTTATATCATGTTTAATCTTTATAAGCCTCAATTTCATTATCTATGAAATAAGGATAATTTTCCATGTATGTGGAGTCTAGAAGATTTAATGAATTATCTAATGTCTGCTGCCTCGCTTAGTGCCTAGCAATTAGTAACCCCTCAATAAATGTTGACATTGCCTCCACTGCTTCTAAAGCAACAAATACAGTAAACTACTGGCACACAGTAGAAAGCCTACATAACATTTATACAATAAAATCAAGCTCTAAAAACACACGAATAATAGTTGGTATTTTGAATCTGCATAACAAATAGTCACCTACCATTGTATCTTCTGAGAAATTCCACTGTCATTGATCTGCTCTAGGAATGTTCAGCTGTAGGGTTAACTCTATGACTAGACATTCTCCGCTCCTAAAAACTCCATATATCCTTCCACCTTCTGTTAACCAACTGTATTTGTAATTGGAATTTTTAATATTATTCTTTCCTAATTACCTTTTCCTTGCTGCTGTCTCAGAGGTATGTTTAGAGGTAATTGATATTCTAATTCTAATATGTATTGGACAAGTAATTAATAATTAGTAAGTTGTCATCCAAAACTTTGAAACTTGATTTTGAGAATTGTTGAGTAATATATAAATGCTTGTAGAAGGGAAATTTAAATCTATGAAGAAAAATTAATATTAGTTAAAACAAACATAAAAATACCAGAAATAACAATATTGAAACCAATTTTTTAAAATATAATTTTAGGATTAAAAGCTGCAGAGGCGTCATCACTTCCACAGTCTATTGTCTTGGATGCCAAGGAAATCACAGCTCAAATTACAGGACAGATTTTGGTAAAAAAAAAAAAACCCTTTTTAGCAATAAGAATTTTTTGTTTTTCAAATTAAAGAAAATATTTTAGTGTATATTTTTATTATGGCCTTTGACTTATATAGTAGCAATAATAATTAAAATATTTAAAATATACAACCTAATTCCTAAGCAAAGTAAATCCTTTTTTACTTCTCAAAGCTTTTTGATGTGGCCTATTTATAACTTTTCCTAGCAAATCAGCTAATAAAATTAGAGACAAAAGATAAACAGTTCAGTCCCTACAATGATTATTGCCAAATAATTTTATGATTAGAAAATCTATTTAAAATGGGCATTAAAACTAAAAATCACCATGCATAACATTTTTATAGTTTTCATAGTTTTTCTACCCATTATCATATGTCTCATACCTCTTCATGAAGTAGCTAAGTCTTTATAATAAATGATAAATAATAAAGTAGAAGACCCAACACAGAAATCATATCTATTGATTCAAAATTTAGAAATCTTTTTCTTTTTTAAAATTAGGTTGCTTTAGAGTGTTTTAAAAATCCAATGTTTTCAGTATATTGAATTAGAGGCAGTGTGAATTTTTCAATAATAGTTTTTCTGTCTCTCTTAACCTGCCTTCCATTTTTTATTGCATTCTTTCTTCCTCTGATTTCTGGACTGTCTCTGTGACTTCATTTGCCTAATATTTAATTTTATATTTTAATTTTAATTTTTTTTGCAGTACTGGGGATGGAACCCAGGGCATTCTGCCTCTGAGCTACATCCCTAGCCCTATTTTTTATTATTTATTTTGAAACAGGGTCTCATTAAGTTGCGGAGGGCCTCACTGAGTAGCTGAGGCTGGCTGCGAACCTGTAATCTTCTTGTCTCACCCTCCCAAGTACTGGGATTACAAGCATGGACCACCACACCTGGCTGCCCGATATTTTAGACAGTCTAATTTATCCACTGTGAATTCATATATTCTAACTTTAGCTGAATATTTTACTAGATTTTTCTTTTCTTCTTATTGATCTCTATGGCTCCTTTATAGTAACTTTCAAAACATTTCTTTTCTCCCTGAGCCCTCTATTCCCACATTTTCTGCAGATAATGCCCACATTCTCTTCTAAACTTTCTAAGAAACTTGAAGTCATCTTAATAAGTCCTTTTGCAGAATTCCTGCAAAATTCTGTTCTGGGAATTTCTATTTTTTACCCATCTTTTCCTCTCATTAAGATATTACTTCATTTTCATTCTTTCTTCTCTCTCTCTCGTACTAGGGTTTGAACAGAGAGGCATTCTACCTCTGAGCTATACCCCCAGCCCTATTTTATTTTATTTTTATTTTGAAACAGGGTCTCACTAAGTTGCTGAGGGTCTTGCTGAGTTGATGAGGCTAATCATGAACCTGTGAGCCTCCTGTCTCAGTCTCCCAAGTACTGGGATTACAGGCAGGCGCCACCATACCCAGCTCTTTCTTCTCTTTTGACTCCTTATTTTTTCTTCACTGAAATTTTCCTTTTTCTATCAACATGCTTATGTTTTTCACAAGAAATCTTTCTTTTTCCCTACACATTAAACTATTATGCATGTCTCTTTTTACTTAAACTTAAGGGTAATTTATACTTGTTTCTTCCATTACCCATTTGCAAACTGAGTCTTGTCATCACTCTTCTGCAGCTTTTCTCTTAAATCTCAGTTAATCAAGACAAAAAAAAATCACATGGCCTTTTTTTTTTATCTCTTCTTACCTTCCCCGATTTCTCTGTGTCACTTGACACTACTATTCTTTCCCTTTTCTTAATTTTGTTCCATTGTGGCTACTGTGGAATTGGCAATCTCATCCTTTTTCACAGCGTCCATTGTCATTACTTTCAACTCTGAATCTATGTAAATTTTCTCGATATTTCCCCTTGATATGTTAACTTATTTTTAGGTTAAAATTGAATTATCATCTTCTGAAAAACCCTCCCATCTCTTCAATTCCAAGTCTTCCTGTGACCCATCAGAGTCATCTATGGATCCCTCTTCTCAGTCACTTCTCATTAGTGATTTCCCTTTTCTAGTCCATCCTACAAACTACCAGATTATCTCCTAATGCATAGTTCTTACCGTGTTGCCTGCCTCCTCAGAAACTTTAAGTAATTTCTTGCCAAAATAAAAGTTGAACTCTTTAGCTTAGTGTCAGAAGTCTTCTATAATAATATCTCAAAATATAGTTTTAGGATTGCCTACATTAGAATCACCTGATATATTGGGCACCACCATAGATTTTCAAGGGTCTTCGTGGTTTAGGAATTTCTATTTTTATCAGTCCTCAGATGATCCTGAAGTTTGTTAATTTTTGCATTAAGTTCTCCCCTTTGTTTGCTACACCAACCTTATATCACTTTACTCAGTTTTGCAGAATCTATATTTCTGTCACATTGAATTACTTTGTCATTTCATCATTTTGACCAGATTGTACACCATGTTCTCTTATGCGCTGTCCTAGCTGTTTCTCTATCCAGAATATCCTACCTTTTAGGTTCTTTTACCTATCAAGATTTGTTCCAAATACTCCATTTTATTTAAGCTTTTCTTGAGCTGAGCTGAAAGTGAGTCTCCTTTCCTCTGAGCATTTTGTATCTCTCTTATGGGACTTTTCATAACCACCATGATAAATTGCTTATAAACAACCCTTCTTACTAGAAGACTGTAAGCACCTTGAGTTCTGTCATTATGTCAGGTATGCATTTCTGTATCCCCCATGGACACATAATACAACTTTTGGGTCCTGGAACACAAATGAAATAGATGTCCAGTATCTATTACTTAATAAACTAATTGGTAATTGATGTATCGAAGCGATATATGGATGAATATGTAACAATCATATTCTACCTCATGGAATCTTACTAATTTTTCCTATAGACTTTCCATTAATAGTTAAGACTGAGCCGGGCATGGTGGTACACACTAGCAATCCCAGTACTTGGGAGGCTGAGACTCTGTTTCCAAATAAGAAATAAAATCGGACTGGGCATGTAGCTCAGATGTAGAATGCCTCTGGGTTCAATCCCCAGAACCAAAAAAACAGTTAATATTGAAAATGTTGATTGCTCTATCTAGCTCAGGCAGAGATGTGAATCATGAATTTTCTTGCTGTATTCTCATTATGAAGTATTACTCAAAGACTGAATATCTTGAAGGCCTTCCACATTCCTATTTATTTATTTATTTATAGTACTGGGCATTGAACCCAGGGGCATTCTACCTCCGAGCTACATACACCCTCAGCCCGATTTTATTTTTTATTTTGAAATAGGGTCTCACTAGTTGATGAGAGTCTCACTACTTGCTGAGGCTGTCCTCGAACCTGTGACCCTCCTGTCTCAGCCTCCCAGATACTGGGATTACAGGTGTGTGCCACTGCGCCCAGCCACATTCCCATTTTAAATATTATTTCTTGGGTATTCTTAAGTATGTTTTGTTAGGAATTAAGGCATAGGCTCGGTGCATGCGAGTAATCCCAGCACTCGGGAGGCTGAGACAGAGAATCGCAGGTTTGAGGCTTGTATGCAGTAACTTAGTGAGACCATGTTTGAAAATAAAAAACAAAAGGGCTAGAGGTGTAGCTCAATGATACAATGCCCCTGGGTTCAATCCTGAGTACTACAAGGGGGAAAAAAGAATCAAGATATAGTTTCAAATAGCTATTTAGGCTTCTTCTTTTTTCTTTTTTGCAGTACTGGGGATTGAACCCAGGGGCATTCTACCTCCAGGCTACACCCCCAGCCCTATTTTTTGTCCTTTATTTTGAAACAGGGTCTCACTAAGTTGCAGAGGCCTCATTAAGTAGCTGAGGCTGGCCGTGATCCCGGATCTTCCAGTCTCAGCCTCCCAAGTACTGGGATTACAAGCGTGCGCCACCACACCGGGCTCTATACTGCTATTTTTAAAATACACGTTTCCTTTCAGGCAGTGTTTTCTGTTAGGCTCCAAGAATTTCTACATATAAAATCTCTTTAGGGACAAGCAATTTTCTGATGACCCATTCTATCTACCAGTTTATCTATTAGGGAATTAAAATGAGAGATAGCAGAGTAGTATTCTTGGGCAACATTTAAAATTATCATTACTGTATAGCAATAAGTAGTGCTGTTTTCCTATATCTTTTTAATGAAAAAGTGAAGTATCTCTGTTGGATTTTCTTTTACTTCTTGTGTTGTGAAATTTGATCTATTTAGCAGAATTTCTTTTTATTGAAAAGTGATTTTCAAGGATGTAAGGTCTATCATAAAGTAGTAAATGCTCATGAGAAATTTTATTCTCAAAATAATATTTTAAAATTTCTCACGGCATATTTTTTGCTAGTTGGGTGGAACTGATTAACCATTGAGTACCATATTTCTATGAAAGGAGATAGAATAGTGCCAAAGTATGATTTAAATAAAAATCATAGTATTAATATTTTAATTTATATATATTTAATAACAGCAAAATCAAAGGAGTACCCCCGAGATGGAGAGACAGAGAGCTGTGTATCATCTAGCCACTAGACTTGTTCAAACTGCCCGAAACTCTCAATTGGATCCAGACAGTTTACGAATGTATTTAAGTAATCTTAAGAAGAAGTACGAAGAAGATTTTTCCAGGGCTGAAGAAGTTCCAGGAAAGACTGAAGAATAATAACATGTCACATATTGTAGTAATGAAATAATATATCTTAATATAAGAAAACTTGAATTCATTTATCTCCTGAGAGCAAAATAAAATATTTGCTAAATCTTATATTGTAGTTGAAAATTACATTATATTAACATCGGAATTTTTATCTATGTATTCTACATGAAAAATGGTATTATAACTTAAATAAGAACTATTTAAAGGAATGATTTTTATGTTAGAAAAAAGCATAATGCATATTTTTTCATTTATGAAAATTACCTTCAAGTATTAAGTTTATATATATTCTTACAAATTATAGTTTAGAATATTATTATAAATACCTTAGCTTCAAAAAAATCATTTCTTTATAAGTCTGGAAACTTATTTAAGATTTTTTTTTCTTTCCAGTACTGGGGATGGAACCCAGGGGTATATTCTACCTCCAAGCTATAGCCCCAGCCCTATTTTATTTTATTATTTTATTTATTTTGAAACAGGGTCTCTCTAGGTTGATGAGAGTCCCACTACTTGCTGAGGCTGGCTGTGAACCTGCAATACTCCTGTCTCAGCCTCCCAAGTACTGGGATTACAAGTGTGTGCCACCACACCTGGCTTATTTAAGATTTTCTACTACATTCGTTTCTGAAGTAATAATATCCTATGACTCAATAATTTCTTTTTTTATTTTGAAGCATCTACAAATTTTAACTTCTAAACAAGTAAATATCAGTCTCCATAATCCACTGAAGCAAAAAGATCCCAGAGGCCCAAAAGTGAGATAGCCACAGTGGGCCATGCCCAGCATGACCCCATTTCTTACTGTGATCTCACAAGGAGCCGCTGTGAGGGAGACTCAAGCATCTGCTATACAAGGCTCTGGCAGCGGGTAGATTTTTGTCCTCAAGTACAGGGAGCTCTTGGATGGTGACTTGTCAGACTCAAAGATTATTAGCTCGTTTGTTGGTTTGGTGGCTTTGGATCTGATTTGTTGGTTTGGGCTTTTGGCTTTGTTGTTTTGTGTGTGTGTGTTACTGTTTGTTTGGGTTTGTTATTTTGTTGTACTTTTGTTGATTTGTTGGTTTGTTTCTGTAGCTAGCATCATTAGTTGCTGTTGCAGCTTTTTATGGACAGTGATAGAAGATAGAACTCCTTATACTCTGCCACTGGCCAGCCCAGCTTGGACTCAGCTGCAGGAGGGACATACAAGCTGCCTGGGGCTTCTCCACAGGGATTGCAGTCACGAGGCCATCTAGAGCCTTCTGGACATGAGGGGCCCCTGTGCCCCCACCTGGGAGCAACCTCAGAGACGTTTTCCTGGGAAACTTCCCCCTGAGATGGTTATTAATAAATTTGTTTTCTTACAAATCATAAAATTGATGATTCTTTTTGTCTTCCCATTCTTTGACTGTGTTGTTCTGCCCACTTATAAACTACAACATACCTCCAGTGCCAGCAGATAGCAGTGTAGGCTGAACTTTGCTGAAGATCTTTGAGCAGAGCCTGAGTGAATCTGAGTTTAGACAAGTGCAATGTGTGGAGATGGCTTGTCAGGGAAGAAATCATCCTGAGCAGCAACTGGGGCAAGTGTTCTGTCTAGATTTCAATATAAGTCTCCAAAGAAACTATATCCAACAAAATATCCACCAATAAGCAGAAATTGGCCAGCTATAACTCAGTCACCGCTATCTCCAGGCCCGATCTGTAGTCTGGCGTGCAGTGTCCTTTTACAACATTTTTTTGTGTGTGTGTGTGGTACTGGGGATGGAACCCAGGGATATTCTGCCTCCGAGCTATACCCCCAGCCCCATTTTATTCTTTATTTTGAAACATGGCCTCACTAAGTTGCGGAGGGCCTCACAAGTTGCTGAGGCTGGCCGCGAACCTGTGATCCTCCTGTCTCAGCCTCCCAAGTACTGGGATTACAAGCATGTGCCACCACGCCCAGCTCTTTTACAACATTTTTTTTCTTCAAACCAACATGCAATGTAATCCCACATATAATAAGGTTCAAAAGAAAGAGAAGGTTGGCACTTTTAATCAGCTGTATATTTTCCCTTAATTTACTGAGTATGATCCTTAAGGGTGGATCCATCTGTAGATCCAATTCTGCTTTGCATTGAGAATATAATGTTCTAAACACTTCAAGCAGGACATCTTCCAGAATTACAGGTCCTAGCTCAGGTTTGTCCAGTAGACTGATTAAAATATGAAAAGGTTTTAGATCCTGCATTAGAATGCTCTCTTCTCCAAAGCCATTCACTTGTAAGACTCCCTCCATTGCCTGGACCAACAATTCTTTTGAAAAGGTGGTAAAATAGTGGCATGTTCTTCAGGATTACTGTGCCTTGTGCTTCTGGGTCCTATGATATCATTGTTATCATGGTCCATTGTTATCAAAGCCAAGAAGCTGTTAACATACATGCACACAGCTCTTGTGTGCATGTATGTTAACACCAAACTGATACTCATTGTGAAGTGAGACTACAATGCACCAATAAAAAAAAAATAAATAAATAAAAAAAAAATAAAAGAAAATGTAAACTTAAAAAAAAAAAAGAAGCTGTGCATAAAGTCTTCGGTTCAGGGACATATTCCTCCTTAATACTACATGAAGGGCTGCTGACAAGATGCTGGTCATATCTGATACAGTAGCCTGACTCATGTAGAATGGAAAACAGAATAGTATGTAGTCCAGTGTACTTCTTTATACAAGTACACTTGAGTCCTGCACTGAAGTACTTACTGCTTCTTCCATTAGCTCAATATAGAGTTGATCTTCCATTTGAACCTTGCTGTTCAAATGGGAGAGAATATATAAGCTCAGCAGAAAGCCAATAATTTCTTAATTAGTACTCTCAAATTCTAACACTAGATGGTTCTGAAGTTTATAAAAATGATACTGGGAATTTAAAAAATATTCTTTTGGACATTCAGTTTAGTTCCAAAGGGTGAAAATAAGATATTTCGTAATGTGGAAAGTAATTCTGGAAGGGGGAGTCATTACCAGTCCTTTGTTTTCCAGATATCAAGAGTCCAATTTTCTACTCACCGATTTCCTCCTTTCCCCTAATTTTCTTCTTTAGCTATGTTTATTAGGTGAGTAAAAGACAGAAAAAAGGAGGTATTGATTTATTTATTTCTTTTAGTTGTTGGTTCACAAAGGAGAACTTTATAGACTGTTTTATCACAGACATTTGGCTTATACCACCATTTCAGAGTTTACCCAAAGGCCACTCTTGTTTCATAAATGGGCAAAAGAAAACAGAAGACCACCAATTATTCAATAACTGGAAAGAGCCTTTGTCTTCTCAAGCATCTCATTTTTACAAAGCAGGTGACTTAGTCACATGATCACAGTCCAAAGGCCTAAATGTGGAAATTATTCTTTTTGGGGGGTAACTGTTAGTCAGCTTTCTGTTGCTGTGACAAAATACTTGAGAAAAATCAACTTAAGGAGGAAAGGTTTCTTCTGGCTCACAGTTTCAGAGGGTTCTTACTAGTCGTCCGGCTCCATTGCTACGGGCCTGTGGTGAGGCAAAGCATCATCATGGAAGGGTGTGGCAGGGAGAAGCTGCTTACCTCATGGTGTCCAGGAACAGAGAACAAAGAAGGAACTGGGACATGATATACCCTTCAAGGTATCGTGTTTATACATGCCCCCAGTAACTGAATTCTTCCAATTAGGCTCCACCTCCTAAAGTTTCCACCGCCTCCCAATCATGCCATCGAATTATTAATCCACCAGTGGATTAATACATGGATGAGGTTAGAGCCCTCATGATTCAAACACTTTCCAAAAGCCCAACTCGTACACTGCTGTATTGGGAACCAAGCCTTCAAAGCATCAGCCTTTAGGGAACATTTCACATCCAAATCATAATGGTACTGAAGCATCTGGAATTAAGGGTATATATTTTAACCATTTGTTCAATAGCTGTAGTATTCATAGTAATTTTGCCAACAAAATAATTCACTGACTAATTAAAGCCATATTTTTGTTGATACATGCATATTATATTTTATAGTATTTATTATTAACATTTGTTGACTTTATTATACTCATTCTAAGCATTCTAATCCTAGTAGCCAGATGTGTTGAAAAGTTACAGTTAAAATGACATACATAGACAGGGATGGTGATGCACACCTGTAATCCCAGTAGTTGGGAGGCTGAGACAGGAGGATCATAGGTTCAAGGCCAGCCTCCAGCAACTTAGAAAGACCCTGCTTCAGAATAAAAAATAAAAAGGGCTGGGGGTGTAGTTCAGAGGTGGAATGCCCCTGGGATCAATCCCCAGTACCAAAATAAATAAGTAATTAAACAACATACTTTTCTGAAAAACTACATGTAAATTAGTGTTAGTTTTACATTCAATATATATTAAATGCCTCATTAGATTACTTGTATTCCCTATTATCAGGTTTTAGAGAATATTATCATACTTGAATTTTACCTTAGCCACTTTTTTTTTTTTTGGTACTGGGGATTGAACTCAGGGGCAGTCTACCTCCAAACTAAATACCCAGTCCCTATTTATTTATTTATTTATTTATTGTGGCACTGGGGATTGAACCCAGGGGC
The DNA here is from genome assembly GCA_004027185.1 of Glis glis. NCBI lineage: Eukaryota > Metazoa > Chordata > Mammalia > Rodentia > Gliridae > Glis > Glis glis. The sequence goes on along the minus strand of PVJS01003881.1, from coordinate 54,290 downwards.
ATTCTACCTCTGAGCTACATCCCCAGCCCTATTTTATTCTTAATTAAGTAGCTGAGGCTGGCCGCGAACCCGGATCCTCCTGTCTCAGCCTCCCAAGTACTGGGATTACAAGTGTGTGCCACCATGCCAGGTTCCCTTTTATTTTTTGAAACAGGGTCTTGCTAAATTGCTGAGGCTGTTCTGGAACCTGCGATTCTCCTGTCTCAGCATCCCAAGTACTAGGATTACAGGCATGTGCCACAACACCCGTCTTTACCTTAGTCACATTTTAATCCATAGCATTTAGAATGACATTTTTTTGTGATCATTTCTAAAGGCAGTTAGATAATTTAAGTTAAATTATCTAACTTAAATTAAATTTAAATTAAATTTAAATTAAATTTCTAGAAGATACTGAAGAGGAAAGGTCACGGGCCATTGTTTGGGAAAGTGGGAAAGAAAAGGGTGGAAGCAATAAAAGGCACAAAGGGAATGGGCAGTGAAAGCAAGCAAGCAGAGACAGGTGCGAAGTGTCAAACATGCTAAATATCATTTCCTCAAATGCATTGACTTCCTTTTGGATTTAACCTCAATGTTAGACTCCACTAGACTATTAAGAATTTTTCATCCATTAAAGCTTTTGATGCAAGAAGTCCAGTCAATGATTAATCCCTTTTATTTTATTTGAGATACTGAAATAAAAATAGGTTATATCTTCTTAAAATTAAATTACGCTTTCTTCAACTGTTTTGTGTGTAGCAGAAACATACCAAAAAGCAAATCAAATGAAGATATAATTATGTCCTGAATAGAGGTGAATACTGGAGAGACAATCCATTCTTTAATTTTCAGATCCGTTCATTTTACTTTTCAGTTCTTCTTTGCCTTTTTCTGAAATTATAGATCATTATCTCATAATCCAGCCTTTCAACATAAATGCCCATAATGTCTAAGTGAACTTTTTAAACTTCCGCCTCAAAGTCATTCTGTTAGTCTGTTCTACCCTTCTCCTTACAGGATAAAAGTCCTACATAATAATTTTTTCAAGTCTAATGGTAAAGTATATGGGGCTGGAGGAGAAAGGAAGCTTAATCTCATGCCTAGGAAGCCATGCATTTACCCTAAGATTTACATACAGTAAAATTAACTTATCTCTTATTTCTCTTTTTCCTGGTATACATTTTTATGAATGTTAGCATATTTATGGATTCATGTAATTACCACCACAATTAGGATATAAAACTGTTCCACCATCTCCAAAAGATTACCCTAGTATTTCCCCTAACTTTAACCCACCAATGACAGACCTACTTTGCTTCCCTATAGTTTTATTTTTTCCAGACTGGCCAACAGATGGAATCATACAGTATGTAACATTTTGAGGCTGGCTGTTTCACTTTGAGATTAACCCCTGCTGCTCTGCCTTTTTCTTTCTTTCTTTCTTTCTTTCTTTCTTTCTTTCTTTCTTTCTTTCTTTCTTCTTTCTTTTTTTTTGCCGTACTGGGGTTTGAACCCAAGGGCATTCTACCTCTGAGCTACACCCCCAGCTCTATTTTTTATTCTTTATTTTGAAGCCGGGTCTCACTAAGAAGCTGAGGCTGGCCACGAACCCCGATCCTCCTGTTTCAGCCTCCCAAGTACTGGGATTACAAGTGTGCGCCACCACACCCGGCTCTGCCTTTTTATTTCTGACGAGTGTTACTTGTTTGGATGTGCCACAGTTTAGCCATTCATTCATTGAAAGGACATTTGGATTTCCAGTTTTCTGTGATTATGAATAAAGTTACTATAAATTGTTCTATACATGTTGTTGTAGGAGCATACATTTTCACAATTCTAGATTAAATAGGAGGAAAATAGCTGTGTCCTACGGTAAGTGTATATTTAACTTCATAAGAAGCTTCCATACTTTTCCAGAGTGGCTATACTGTTTTGTATTCCTATCAGTCATCTATGAGAGAGAGTCCCACGTGCTCCTCATATTTACTAGTACTTGGTATTGTTAATTTTTTAAAAAACTTTAGTTGTGTAGTGAGTAATGCTTTTTTCAAGTTTTTTTTTTTTTGGTACTGAGGATTGAAACCAGGGTCATTCTACCTCTGAGCTACACCCCCAGCCCTGATTTATTTTTATTTTTGTTTTTCTGTGTGTGTGTGTGTGTGTGTGTGTGTGTGTTTGTGTGTGGTACTGAGGATTGAACCCAGGGGCATTCTACCCCTGAGCTACACCCCCAGCCCTATTTTATTTCTTATTTTGAAACAGGGTCTCACTAAATTGCAGAGGGCCTCACAAGGTTGCTGAGGCGAACCTGCGATCCTCCTGTCTCAGCCTCCCAACTACTGAGATTACAAGTGTAAGCTACCACACCCAGCTTTTTTTTCCAAGTTTTTAAACGATTAATTCTTTAGCCAGCAGTGATGTTTTATTTTTCTTTTTCCTGAACTATTTTTTAGCTTCTTTTGACCTACTCTCTCTGAGAACACTTCTAAGTCTGTCATTTCATACAAAAGTTTTTAGAGTAGGCCTTCCTCTTACAAACCCACAAAGACAATCAAATTCAATAAATATTTACTATGGACCAGTTAGATGTTAGAAGCACGAAAGATAGGATGTCTAACTTTGAGGACCTCAGAGGTAGTAAAGACAGTATTTGGATATATGTGATAAGTAAAATATTAAAGTAATGTATTAAGGTAATGGCACAAATAGTTTATAATCCTTGTGGGTCAAAGGGAGTTTAAAGGACAAAATATGTCATGAGTTTAGGAAGGAAAAGACATTTTATGTATGTATGTATGTATGTATGTATTGGTACTGGGGATTGAACCTAGGGGCACTCTCCCTCCAAGCTACACACCTAGCCCTTTTTATTTTATTTTTTTTATTTTGAAACAGGGTCTTTCTAAGTTTCTGAGGCTGGCCTCCAAACTGTGATCCTCCTGCCTCAGTCTCCCAAGTACTGGGATTACAGGCATGCATCAGCATGTCAGGCAGGAAAATGGCATTTTAGATAGAAGGATCAGCATTTGTAAAAGCAAAGAGACATGAAATAGTAAGCAATTTGGATTCACTGGAAGATGGAGTACATATGAGAGTAAAAATAAGGATTGAGCTATGTGATTTATGTCAGTATTGCCTATAAACCACTGTAGAGTTTCAGGTGTTTTGTTGTTGGGGAGTGGGAAAGGGGTGGTGGTAGTGGTGATAGTGGTGGGGTACAACATGATCAGACTTCATTTTAGTAAGATCATCTGGGTGATAGTAAGAATGATTCTGAAATAAGTTGAAAACAGAGTCAAGGATACCAGACAGTTTGAGAGTATTTCAGTGGAGTTGGTGAGTGTTAAAGGTAAAAACAATGAGAGTGGGACAGTGTATGGGAGGAGAGGGGAGAGGAGAGAGTAGAGTGGCTGGTGAGGGAGACAAGACATTGACTCGAAAGACACTGAGATTCAGTGACCGATTAATCACATTTAGTGACTGATCTGATTTTTTTCAGTGAAGGGAAGTTGTTTTGAGTTGAATCTCGTTCCCCTGCCCTGCTGAAAAGATATGTTGAAGTCCCAGACCTCAGTATCTCAGAATGTGACCTTATTTGGAAAGAGAGCAATTGCAAATGTACTCAGATAAGATGAGGTCATACTGGAATACAGTGGACCCCTAATCCAGTGTAACTGGTGGCTACTTGAGGATACAGGGGGACGCCGCATGCAGATGGAAGATTGGAGTGATGTACCTGCAAGACAAAGAATGCCAGAGATTGCTAGAAACCACCAGAAGCTAGAAAGATGCAAGGATGGATTGATTACCCTGTAGTCTTCAGAGGGAGCAGAATCCTGGTGATACCTTGACTTTGGACTTCTAGATTTCAAAGTGTGAGATAAGATATTTACATTTTAAGACACCCACTTTACGGCACTTTCTTATGGCATCTCTAGGAAACTAATATGGAAGGGAAGCAATGAATATGATTCTAGGTGATGATGTCATCAACCACATCGAAAAGTACAGGAATAATCAGAATTCCAGTAGAAGGAAGTTACTGAAATTTAGATGCTACTTGTTGCTGTCTTTCTAGAATAGGTATGGGCCCTGTTCAGCAGAAGTGACAAATAAGCCAAATTCAATAAGCTCTTGTAAAATTGTACGTGTAAGAAGAGAAAGTTGGGAGAAAAGGAGGAAATCAGAGAACAAACATAAAAAGTTTGGTAAAGTATTTTCTCAGACAAATCACTTCATCAGCAATCTAGTATTTCTTTATGTGCTAGAATAAAGGTAGCTTTATGGATTTCTTTATATTAACACATATTTTCAACCAAAATAACTATCATATATATTACTAGTAAAGGTTAAACTACTAAAGTAAAGGTTATATTATACTAGTAAAGGTTAACTAGTAAAAATTTAAAGATTAGACCGGGCGTGGTGGTGCACGCTTGTAATCCCAGTACTTGGGAGGTGGAGACTGGAGGATCCGGGTTCACGGCCAGCCTCAGCTACTTAGTGAGGCCCTCTGCAACTTCGTGAGACCGGGTTTCAAAATAAAGTATAAAAAATAGGGCCGGGGGTGTAGCTCGGAGGTAAAATGCCCCTGGGTTCAATCATTGGTACCGCAAAAAAAAAAAAAAATTAAAGGTTAATGTGCTTTGTATAGTATAAACTCTGAGGCTAAATGTTTGCAATCAAAATTAAACATATTTTAATTGTATCAATAAACATTTCTTTTTCTATACTTTTACTGGTGCATTATAGTCTCACATCATAATGTAATTCATAGTGATAGTGACTTAAATGAAATTGGAGGGAAAGGAAAAGCAAGTAACCTAGTTATATTGCTCCATGTCTTGTTATTTACATTGTTCTTTAGAAACTATAATAATAATACTCAGTTTATTATATTACTGTAGGACCAGAATGAACTCTTCCTATGAATTATCAAAAATTTGATAAGCCCCAAGATTGAGAGTGGATTGTGAAAAATGCTTCTATCTGCTCAAAATTACTAAGACATGTCTTAAAATGATGAAGTGAAGACAGATGCTCTTAGTGAAGAACTGTGAAGAGTCTGAAACTTTCATCCCAATTGCAAACTAGCACTTTAGCCTACTACAGTTTCAGCCTCCCAAGTACTGGGATTACAAACGTGCGCCACCACGCCAAGCCAAAATATATTTTCTAATGGAATGTTCAATGCAGTCATGAAGCTAATAGTTTATTAACCTCTAAGCCATACAGTGGTGAGCATCCTTAAAGAACTTAGGATAAAGATGCATATTAGCTGTCTAAATTCAGGTAGTTCTGTAGACGAACAGGAAGTAGAAGTGAAAATATTCCATTTGGAAGCATGTTGTTGATTAATAGTTGGGTCCTGATGGCTATTCTGCAAAGATGTAATAGTTCACATGGATCTTTGTATCTTGTTGTAGGAATGTATTCCAGCCAATTTGAGATGATTGGATGTCTTCCTAAACTCAGCTGTGTCTGAAAAAAAGGGCAATATTTATTTTTGTCATGTTACTCATTGGATTACTCCAAAATATTAACACTTTTATTTTTACTTAAATTCAGAAAGTAGAGCTTAAATTTATATAACTCTCGTATCCTTTTTCCAAAACATTTTCACTGGAGGCAGGTATTTTATTCCATTTTATTCTCACAATGATAAAGTTGAAATAATATGCATAATAACAAAGCAAAATTATTTTACAGTTATGATTAAGTGAGGTGTTAATTTTAGATGGATCATACTTATATTTTATCAGTTTATTATCAACATGGCCATACACTGGAATTATCTTGGAGACCATAAAGATGATCAAAGCTCAGGTCCTATTCTATTGGTCTGGGGTTGGACACAGACAATATTAAGTGCTGAAGTTCTCCAGGTGTTTCCAACCAGTGTAGAGTAAAAGTTAATACACGAGAAGAAGCCTGATTGGAAGCCTGACAGGAAGCCTGTTCCAATGAAAAGATGTCTTTTAAAGTTTTAGGAAGGTATATTTTAAAGATTTAATTCTAGATGCCAAATGTTAATAGATTGACTTAGAAGGGAAGGATATATTTTCCAAGTAGAACCTTTACTCTCCAGGTTCCATAACACTTTTAATTATCTAACTATATCATATATATTCTTTATTTGATCATCAACTATTTAAAGAATATTTAATATTTAATATATGCTCAGGATTGTGATAGATTCTTGGGATAATTGACATGGTATACAAATTAGACACATTTTCTGGTCACAGAAGACCCATGGTGTAGAATATAACATATTTATAATAAAATATATATGCTATGATATGGGAAACTAATTGGGAACTATAGAAACACAAAACAGGGGGCATTTAAAGTGTTCTTCAAACCGTTTTAATGTGATCCTTTACCTTCCTGCACAGTGCTACTTTATATTAACTTATTAAACTGCAATGGAAACATTAGAAAATTGAGCCAGGCATGGTGGCGCACACTTGTAATCCCAATACTTGGGTGGCTGAGACCAGAGGATCATGGTTCGTGGCCAGCCTCAGCTACTTACTGAGGCCCTCAACAACTTAGTGAGACCCTGTTTCAAAATAAAGAAAAAATAGGGCTGGGGCTGTAGCCTGGAGGTAGAATGCCCCTGGGTTCAATCCCCAGTACCACAAAAAAAAAAAGAAAATTGATATGTTCTATAATACTTGTACAGGACTAATGCTGGGCAAACACAAGCAAATTACTGAAGATGCAAACATTTTGATTATTTTTTGTTTTAAAAATGGGTTGCCAGCTGGGCATGGTGGCACACTCCTGTAATCTCAGTACTTGGGAGGCTGAGACAGAAGGATCCCAGGTTCAAAGTCAGCCTCAGCAACTTAGCCTCTCAGCAACTTAGCAAGACCCTGTTTCTTTTTCTTTCTTTTTTTTTTTGTGGTACCAGGGATTGAACCCGGGGGCGTTCTACCTCTGCGCTACACCCCCAGCCCTATTTTTTATACTTTATTTTGAAACCGGGTCTCACGAAGTTGCGGAGGGCCTCACTAAGTAGAGAGAGAGAGAGAGAGAGAGAGAGAGAGACAAAGAGAGAGCTGAGGCTGGCCGCAAACCCGGATCCTCCTGTCTCTGCCTCCCAAAGTACTGGGATTACAAGCGTGCGCCACCATGCCCAGCTTGCAAGACCCTGTTTCTAAATAAAAAATAAAACAAGGCTGGGATAATAGCCTGGAGGTAGAAGGCCCTGGGTTCCATCTCCAGTACCACACACACAAAAAAATGGATTGCCAAAATAATGTGACCAATATACTTTCCGTACAACTGGTCCAAACATTGATTTTTTTTTTTTTTTGTGGTACTGGGGATTAAACCCAGGGGTATTCTACCTCCGAGCTACACCCCCAGACCTTTTTTTGTTTTTCTTTTGTGGTACCGAGGATTGAACCCAGGGCCATTCTATCTCCGGGCTATACCCCCAGCCCTATTTTTTATTCTTTATTTTGAAACAGGGTCTCCCTATGTTGCGGAGGGCCTCACTAAGTAGCTGAGGCTGGTCGCAAACCCAGATCCTCTGGTCTTAGCCTCCTAAGTACTGGGATTACAAGCGTGAGCCACCACGCCTGGCTTCCAAACATCAATATTTAATGCTGAGGCATTTAAAAAAGACATCAGAGTTATGCCTCTTACGAGTTTATTTCTGAAGTTACATCTTTAAAGATTGGGGACACTGTTGAGTCCTTGGTAATTTGACTGGATTAAGTTTACAGGAATAGCTTTCTCTTCATTAAGCAGACATTTCTTGCTACTAGTGAGCATGAGACAGTTTGATATTGAAATTTGTTCATTCTTTGGTGGTAGGGATTGAACCCAGGGTCATTCTACCTCCAAGATATATTCCCCAGCCCTATTTTATTTTTTATTTGAAAACAGATTCTCACTAAGTTGCTGACAGCTTCATTAAATTACTGAGGCTGGCTTCGAACCTGAGATCCTCCTGTCTCAGCCTCCCAAGTACTGGGATTACAGGTGTGCACCACCACGCCCGGCAAACTTGTTCAGTTTGAACTATGGCTGAATTTTTCTCTAAACTTCATATATTGCAAAAACTTTATTAAGGAGATCTTCACATTTTTGAGAGATATTTTCAGTTGACCAAATATTTTAAGCCTTTATATTTTTAAAATGCTTAAAATTGGGAATTTTGAATGGCAAAATCTATTTCTTGGTATGTGATCGTATTTTCAGAGAGAAACACAATCTTCATTTTGAAATATTCTACTGGATGCCAGGCGTGGTGGTGCACGCTTGTAATCCCAGTACTTGGGAGGCTGAGACCGGAGGATCCGGGTTCGCGGCCAGCCTCAGCTACTTAGTGAGGCCCTCTGCAACTTCGTGAGACCTGGTTTCAAAATAAAGTATAAAAAATAGGGCCGAGGGTGTAGCTCGGAGGTAAAACGCCCCTGGGTTCAATCCCCGGTACCGCAAAAAAAAAAAAAGAAATATTCTACTGGAAAGGAGGTCTGTAAGATTTTTTAATCTACTTTGCTTTTAAGAGCCATATAAATCTTAAATTCAGCTGCTTATGTTATTGAATTTAATAATGTACTTCTACTTAATAACATTAAAATAAATGGTAAAATTAACTTTTAAAATTATTTCTATTTAGGGAATTAATGAAGGAAGGAATTAATTTTTTTTGCTAATTTGGATTTTGCCTGTTATTTTTAATTAATAAGCATTTACTCAATGGTTGATTTGTCATTAGATGTATGCTATAGATTAAAAATTAACTTTGTTTTTGCCTCCACAGTTCTATTCTAAATTCATCAGTACCTGAGGCCAAACCCAGAGAAAATATTCTCCTTACCTCTATTTCCCTGACTGAAATGGCAGGAAGCACTCTGGAACACAGCACTAAGCATGTTTTGGCATCTTCCTTGATGTCAATCAATTCATGATCAACCATTATTCTCACTCTTGAAGGGTAGAGCAGTATTGTCAAGACGATGTTGAGAGGACATTTTTCTCTTTCTAATATTCCATATTGCAGGAGTATTTTTAAGATGTTAGACTGTCTTGTCTGAGCTACGTAAAGGAGAGGTGTGATGCCACTGAGTGGACTTGGACAGTACACTGGTGTGAAAGTTCTGTGAATCAAACAGAAGCCTCACTGAGTACAGAATTAAGAAATGTGGTGAACATTTTATAAACAGTAATAGGAAAATAACACTGTTATCTTAAATATTGTCTTAACCTTTAAGGTATATCTTTATGTATAATGTAATTTATATTTATATATAGCTTGTATTAAAAAGAGTTTTCCGTTGTACAAGTCTAGATCAAACTGAAGGTTAAAACTCCTACTAAGCCAGACGTGGTGGCTCACGCTTGTAATCTCAGTACTTGGGAGGCTGAGACAGGAGAATTGCAGGTTCACGGCCAGCCTCAGCTACTTAGTGAGGCCCTCTGCGACTTAGTGAGACCCTGTTTCAAAATAAAGAATAAAAAATAGGGCTGGGGATGTAGTTCAGAGGTAGAATGCCCCTGGGTTGAATCCCCAGTACTGCAAAAAATTAAAAAAAAATAAATAAAACCCCTACTAAACATTTAACCCCCCTTTACACTTGCAAAAATAACTGAACAAAAAAGATTTGCAGTACGTGGAAAAATGTTTACTTTTAGTCTTAGCAGTTCTGTGTTTCTCACTTGAGAAATTCATACTGAATAGGAGAGTATTATAAAACTCATGACGCGCTGGAGAATCTAAAATGGAAAAGAAGGAAAGACCTTTTCTATTTCGCTTTATTAATAGGATTATGTGAACAGTTTGGTATCTTTTTGTTTTTGTTCTTGATCATATATTAGATGTGAGCTTGAATTGAGATGGGAGATTAGAAGAAAAAAGAATAAGTACAACTGTCTTAATTCTGTTTTTTTTCATTTTAATAAAATTAGAGTTGGTGTTCATGGGATTAAGAAATGTAAATTATGGTGAGAGCTATAACAGGTCCCTCAAGGGCAGAATTTTTTCTTCTTCAAAAGTAAAGTTTTGAATCTCCTCTAAAATCTTATTTTTCCTGGAGTGCCACATGATGACTAGACTTGAAAAATTTTCCTCCCTTCTGATAGAAATAAAAAATTTAATTTTTCTAATGTTGTAGAGTGTTTGTAATGATTTAATTTAAAAAACTTTTATGCTTACTGTTGAGTTGGTCAGTATAAATGTAGAGCAAATATGGTGGTGGCATCTCTGACCACAGGGAACTTTATATTAAGAGTCTTAATTTTTTAAAATATACTTTTATAACCAGGCATTGTGGCGCATGCTTGTTATCCCAATACTTGGGAGGCTGAGACAGGAGGATCACAGGTTCGTGGCCAGCCTCAGCAACTTGTGAGGCCCTCTGCGACTTAGTGAGACCCTGTTCAAAATAAAGAATAAAAAATCAGGCTGGGGTGGAGCTCAGAGGTAGAATGCCCCTGGGTTCAATCCCCAGTACCGCAAAATAAAATAAAATAAAATAAATAAAATAAAATATACTTTTATTAGTGCATTGTAATTCTTTTTTCTTTTTTCTTTTTGGCAGTACTGGGTATTGAACCCAGGGAATTCTACCTCCGGGCTACAGCCCCCAGCCCTATTTTTTCATTCTTTATTTTGAAACAGAGTCTCATTAAGTTGCGGAGGGCCTCACTAAGTAGCTGAGGCTGGCTGGGAACCCGGATCCTCCCGCAGTGCATTGTAATTATATATCATAGTGAGGTTCAGTGTGATACAAATATACATGCACACAGCACTTGGTGTGATTCCCTCCACATCCCACTCCACCCCCTCCCAATACATGTTAGTGAGATTGGTAGTGATACCTTCATCTATGGACTTAGTATTATTTGAACTGTTTCCTTCATCAAGCCTTTTTTTTACCCTCCTCACCTTCCTCTCCAGCCTCATCCACTATTCTACTGGTCTCTCCTCATTTATCTGCAGTTCCTTTTCTATTTTCTTTCTAGCTTTCACATATGAGATAAAACATATGACCCTTGACTTTCTGAGACTGGCTGATCTCACTTTGCATAATATTTTCTAGTTCCATCCATTTTCCTACAAATGTTATAATTTTTATTCTTTATGACTGAGTAAAATTCCATTGTGTGTATATGCCACCTTTCTTTACCCATTCATCTGTTGACAGACACTAAGGTTGGTTCCATAATTTGGCTACTGTGAATTATACTGCTATAAACATGGATATGTATGTTTCACTATAGTATTTTGACTTTATTTCTTTGGAAAGATACCAAGAAGTGGTATAGCTGGGTTATATGGTAGTTCTATTTCTAGTCTTTTGAGGAACCTTCTTATTGATCAGTTGTACAAATTTACATTCCCACCAACAGTGTATAAGAGTTCCTATTTATTATTGTTTGCATCCTATGATTGCCATTCTAACTGGAGTTAGATGGAACGGCAGTGTAGTTTTGATTTGCATCTCCCTGATTTCTAATGATGTTGAACACCTTTTCATACATCTACTGGGCATTTGTATTTCTTCTTTTGAGAAATGTCTATTCAGTTCAACTGCTCATTTTTATTTTTTAGTATTTTTTTTTTGTGTGTGTGATACCAGGGATTGAACGCAGGGGCGTTCTACCTCTGCGCCACACCCCTGGTCCTATTTTTTTTTTATACTTTATTTTGAGACCGGGTCTCACGAAGCTGCGGAGGGCCTCACTAAGTAGAGAGAGAGACAGGGAGAGAGAGAGAGAGAGAGAGAGAGAGAGAGAGAGAGAGACAGGGAGAGGGGGAGAGAGAGAGTGCACACGCACGCTAGTTGAGGCTGGCCGCGAACCCGGATCCTCCGGTCTCCGCCTCCCGAAGTACTGGGATTACAAGCGTGCGCCACCATGCCCGGCTCATTTTTTAGTATTTTTAAGTTCTTTGTATATTCTAGCTCTCATATCTGACAAAGCAGACTTCAAGTCAAAACTAATCAGAAAAGACAAAGAGGGTCACTTCTTACTGATAAAAGGAACAACCCAACAAGAAGATATGGTAGCAAATAATTATTCTCCAAATGTTGGCACACCCACATACATAAAACAAACACTACTTGACATTAAGAATCAGATAGACCCCAATACAATAAAAATACTGGGCAATTTCAACATACCTCTTCTCACCATTAGATCAGTCATCCAGACAAAAGATGAGTAAAGATTTTTCAGAGCTAAAGAATATTATAAACCAAATGGATCTAACAGATATTTACAGAATATTTCATCCAAGCACAGCTGAATTCACATTTTTCTATTGTTCACGGAATCTTTTCCAAAATATACCATATTCTAGAGGCCACAAAGCAAATATTAGCAGATTCAAATAAATTGTTACAATTCCTTGCATCTTTTTAGATCATAGTGGACTGAAAGTAGAAATCAGCAGCAGGAAGACCCAGATAAATTACATAAATTCATGGAGATTGAATGATACACTTTTGAATCAGGACTGGATCATAAAAGAAATAAGGAGAAGCATTCAAAAATTCCTATAATCAAATGAAAATAGAGACACTACTTACCAAAATATCTGGGACACTATGAAAGCAGTTTTAAGAGGAAAAATTATAGCATTGAGTGCCCACATTAAAAACAAAAACACACAGACTCCAAATAAACAACCTAATGATGTATCTCAAGGCCTTAAAAAAACAGGAACAAAACTAACCTCAAAGCCAGTAGAAGGTAGGAAATAATTAAAATCAGACCAGAAATAAATGAAATAGAGAATAAAAAACCAATGTTATATATGCATACATGTATGTATGTGTGTGTGTATGTATCTATCCATTTATCTGTCTTTATTCTTTTCTTTCCTGAAATCATCTCTAGACCAATATTGTTTTGAACATCTCATCTTTTTCAGGAACATTTTCTCCATACAGGGCCCAAACTGAACTTCTAAACTACTTCTTCTGCATTAACTATCATCACACTCAGTTTCCCAAACCACCATTGTATCAAGCTCTTTCATATTTCTTTGATTTGAATATATTCTTATCCTCTTTTTTTCAATTATGACATGAGTCTAGCTCATCTTAGAGTACCCTGTCCAATAAACTCTGTTGTGACATTTTGTTGCTTACCCCACACTCTCTCTCACTTCTCTTGGCACTTTGTATCTACCTCTTTTAAGTTCTTGATATAATTTTGGAAAACTTACTTAACACCTTTAAACATTCACTTTCTTATCTTTAAAATAAATGGCTGAGCAAGATCATCTGTAAAAAGTTAAGCTCCAAAAAGGCAGTAAATTTTGTGTCTTTGGTTCACTACTATATCTCTGAGTGCCTAGAATAATGCTGGGCCCATAGTGGGCACTCAAATATTTGTCAATTGGAATTTGCTTTCAATCCTAACAAGATTTTTGGTGATGTTCAATCATTTAAATTTTTGAAAGCCAATGTAATTCACTTACCTTGTTAGTTCTTAAGGGGTGTGTGTGTGTGTGTGTGTGTGTGTGTGTGGTACTAGGGATTGAACCCAGGGGCATTCTACCTCTGAGCTACACCCCCGGCCCTTTTTTATTTTTTGCTTTGAAACAGGGTCTCACTAAGTTGGTGAGAGTCTCGCTACATTGCCCTGGCTGTCCACAAACCTGCAATCCTCCTGTTTCAACCTCCCAAGAACTGGATTACAGGCATGCACCACCATGCCCAGCTGAAGGTGTTTGACTAAGCCTTAAAGTAGGGAATTCAGGAAACTTAGGGGACAAAGTGCACTACAAGTGGTCATTGTTAAAATTTAGAGATACTAGTTGATTCAAAGATATTAAAATTGACATTACCTTTAGAAGATATTGAATGAATGTTGAAAAATGTCAGAAACATGACTAAAAGTCAAATAGGTTGAAAATGAGATTTAAAAGTCTAATCTGTATCCAAATGACATTATGATTAATCCTCATGTTTAAAGAGTATGGTACTATAGACCAAAATTTGCTTAATCTGTACTGACAGCTAATTATAGCAGTACTTATGTGGATGGAGTGAGGCAAGCAAAGCAAGATTCCATTTTTAAATGTGAGGTTAATGAACTGAGCCCTCTGTATCTGAAAACCTGTCATATATGCTTATAAAACAGGCATAATATTTCCATATAGACATGCAAAGGATGATTCAGTTTTCTAGATATAATTATTTCTAAATTTTCTACTCATTCTCCTTTGCTTTCTAGATGACAAATATAATAGATGCTTCTCCACAATAATTTTATGTCTGTGATATTTAACCCAGTAGACTTTCCTGAAGCCATGTCTTTTCTTTACTTGGATTGGTCTCTCCAAGTTACCCATCTATCTCTTTGGCTATTCCTTCTCAACCCTGTGCCCAGCCTCTTCTTCCTCTGCCCAATATCTAACTAAGTGTGTGTGGCCTTTTGACCAATTTTTATTTGACTAATTATTCTCAGGCAATTTTGCCCATGACCATAAGATCTACTACTGTCTACTCATTTATTTCAACAAATCCATACTATATGCCAGACTATATGTTTTAGGTGCTTGGTATATATCAGTGAGTAAAATAAAATCCCTTGCTTTCTTGCTTATGTTATAGGGAGGCATGACCGCCAATACAGGATGAACATTGCAAACAAGCAAATTTTGTACATTAGCAGGTGCTAAATGTAGTGGAAAATAGAGGTATGGATATGCTAGGAGGTACAGTGAGGGCACTTTCCATTTTTAAATTGGGTAGGAGAAGCCAGGTATGGTGCATGCCTATAATCTCAGGACTTGGGAGGCAGAGACAGGAGGACTGGAGGTTCAAGCCTCAGCAACATAGTGAGACCCTTAATAACTTAGTGAGACCCTGTTTCAAAATAAAAATAAAGGGTTGGGGGTATAGCTCGGAAGTAGAATTTCCTGAGTTCAATCCCCAGTACCAAAATAAATAAATAAAGCAAGCAAGCAAGCAAGCAAGTAATAAATAAATAAATAAATAAATAAATAAATAAATAAATGGGGTGGGAGAAGGCATCACTGAAAGGCGACATCTGGACAAAGACAAGGTGACAAGGAAGCCAGCCCTTTAGACAGTTACGGGCCCAAAGGCAGGTGTGTGAGCTTGGAGTGAAGAAGTGGGAATAAGGAAGCCAGAGTGGATGAAAGGGTGGAAAGTGTGGGGACTTAGTAGGAAACAAGGAGAGTGAGAGAATGGTGAACACGGACTCAGCGAAGGAGATAGGATGACCCGACAGTGCTGGCTATGAAGGTGGAGGAGGAGGTCATGAACCAAGGAATGCAGGTGGCCTATCAAAGTTGCAAAGGCAAGAAAAAAGATTCTTCCCTAGGGAATCTAGGAACCAGACCGGCTAAAATTTTAGTTTAGCCACAAAAGATTCATGCTGGATTTCTGACTTCTAGCACTATGACTTTGTGTTGTTCTCATCTACTAAGGTTGTGGCAATTTGTTACAGCAGCAACTGGCACTAATACAACCATCAATCAGTCTCATAATTTAGAAATCTGAAGACTGACTCTTCCTCTCTGATTCTCCACTTCTAATCACTTACGGTGTCTAACTAGTCTACTTTAAAACATCCCCCCACCCTCCCACTACTGCTTTAGTTTAAGTTCTCATTATCACTTACCTGGACAGTTGTGGTATCAAAGTATGGTGGAGGTTGGGAAGCACGGTGGCAGAGCAGGATTATTTCTCAAGACGATTGTAAGTGCACATATTCGCTCTACTACACACTGTGCATACAGTGCAAATTCAATTTCAAGAAACTCCTCTAACCACTTCCATTTACAAAATCCTATTACTTCTCCCAACCCTTCCTATAAAGAAATTTGGGGGCAGCTATTATACCTGGAGCGTTTGAGCAGTCTACTAACTAGTTTGCTTGACGCCAGCCTTCCTTCCCACAATCCAGTCTTCAAATGGGGTCTGATAAGTCTTTTCATTCTACAATTTGACCTTCACTGGCTGGGCATCACCATGATATAAATTTCAAATTCATTTATAAGACATATAAAAACCTGTCAGGTTTCACTTTCAGGCTCCATCTCTTGCCATTACCTGATTCTCATCTCACTTTCTATTACTAAACTGCCTATAGTCATTGGATATAGCACATTGTTGTGTTTTCCTTGGGTTTAGTCATCCCCCCTCTACCTAGATTACATTT
The DNA here is from genome assembly GCA_004027185.1 of Glis glis. Lineage (NCBI taxonomy): Eukaryota > Metazoa > Chordata > Mammalia > Rodentia > Gliridae > Glis > Glis glis. Next base: position 38,150 of record PVJS01003881.1, on the reverse strand, counting down.
CTTCAAGGGAAAGAAAACCCTCATCTTTTAAAATCTGCTTCTAGAGGGCCTTCTCAGATACATATTCCTCCCCAGTGTATTAACTGTTTTCTTCTCTGCTCTATCTGTACATGCTTCTATTGTTTACACTTACAGTGTAATTAGAATTATTTTTTATGTTTATGCCTCAATATTATGTGAGGGATCCAAATATCTACTTTGTGTTTTGTATCTCCAACAAATAACATAGTGCTTGGCACTTAGAAAATGCTCAATAAATGATTATCATTAGTTTGTTTATTTTTTGTACTGGGGATTGAATCCAGGGCATTCTACCTCCAAACTACATTCCCAACCCTTTTTATTTTTATTTTATTTATTTATTTATTTTTGCGGTACTGGGGATTGGACCCAGGGGCATTCTACCTCTGAGCTACACCCCAGCCCAATTTTTATTCTTTATTTTGAAACAGGGTCTCACTAAGTTGCTGAGGGCCTCACTAACTAGCTGAGGCTGGCCACGAACCTGGGTCTTCCAGTCTCAGCCTCCCAAGTCCTGGGATTGCAAACGTGCACCACCATGCCCGGCTCCTTTTTATTTTTTATTTTGAAATAGGATCTAAGTCGCTGTGGCTGGCCTTGAATCTACAATTCTCCCGTCTCAGCCTCCCAAGTACTGGAATTATAGGCACCCAGTGATTATCATTACTTTAAATGAATGGCATCATCTCTCTTTAACCACTCTCAATTTGTCACATCATGGCATTACAACGTTTATAACAAGTTTGTTGTAAAAATAAACAAGTTATTTTTTCTTGTTAATTCTATCTTCTTCACCCCAGGGATTGGGATAGTGGACTTTGTTCTTTAAAGCTACAGGGGCAGATTAGAGAAAGGGAGGCAGATTTCAGCACACTCTATGGAAGAAGAATCGAAGCTGTATCAAAATGTACTTCTTCAACGAGATCTTGATTGCGCACTTGCCGTTACCTGACATAGTTCTTGGCACTGAGGTTTTCATGATGAAGAAATAGCCAAGGTTCCTGCTCTCATGGAACTTACTTTCAGTGAGGGTTGATAGCGAACAGATAAATCAACGAGAAAAAAATGAACAAACAGATCAGTGATTAACGCTGTGCAGAAAATGAAGGTAATATACCATGACAATGAATGGCTTCTTCAGACTGGGTGACTACGGAAGGCCTCTCTGAGGAGATGATATTTATACTGTGATCCAGCTGATAAGAAGACTCTAGTCATAGGAATATCCAAGTGAAGAGATTATTTTGGACTGAGGAAACAGTTATTATATGGCCTTAAGACAGGACTGAACATTACGATGTTCAAGAAACAGAAAGGTCTGTGGGGATGAAATAGATCAATAGGGGGAGTAATGTAAGACTGGGTTTGGGACAAGTATTAAGGGGCCATTCCTGTAGGTTTTATAAAAGGTATTTTTTTAGTATAGTATAGTATAGTATAGTATGGTATAGTATAGTATAGTATAGTATGGTATGGTATGGTATAGTATAGTATAGTATAGTATAGTATGGTATGGTATGGTATAGTATAGTATAGTATAGTATAGTATAGCATAGTATATAGTATCACAAATAGTGTGATACTATTTGTGGTGGAAAAACTTTGGAGGATTTTGAGCATGGGTGATATGAACTATCTCACACTTTTACAAGGTCACTCAGATGTCCCAGTGAATCATAGATTATAGGAGCTGGGAGGGCAGAGTACAAGCTGGAAGGCTCTTTGAGAGTCTATCAACATTGTCTGAGCAAGAGATGATGATGGCTTCACTTAGGTTAGAAATGGAGAAGAGGAAAAGTAGAACAAATTGGGTTATGTTTTAGAGAAAAGTCTAAAGGACTTGCTGATGTCTTGATGGAAGAAAGAAAAGAATCAAGAATAAATCCTAGATTTCTGCCTTGAGCAACCAGATAGAGCAACAGGGGCTGTAAGCCAGCTGGGGAATCCAAGGGAAGGCACACATTGACAGGGAGAGACGTGAGTTAGTTCAATATTCTGTTTTATTTCTATTAAGTTTGAAATGCCATGTGGCAAGTCAAAGTAGACAGTAGACGGAGTCTGGAGTTCAGAGGAGCAGTCAGGGCTAAAGATTTTGGCATATACAGCATATTTAAAGTCATGAATCTGGGTAAATCTTTGGGGGAAATGTATAGCTAGGAAACAGAAGGATCCCAGGCAAAGGACTGATTCCCAGGAAATAGTTAACTTCCTACTACTAGAGTTGTTTAAGCAGAGACCATTGATCAGCAGCCAGGGATGTTCTGTAAGAAGCTGCTGCTCAGAGTAAAGGTTTGCCGATAAATTCTCAGGCTGCATCCAGAATTCTAAGATTCTGAGAGCTCCAGTGATGTTGTGGTAAATAGAATTGGCCTGTAATGAGTTTTACCTTGTGAATGCATCTAAGCCAAAATTTATTAATTTTAAAACTGTCCCTTAAAATAATTATTAATGGGGGCTGGACTGTATGTAGGTCAGTGGTAGAGTGCTTGCCTGGCATGCATGAAGCCCTGGATTCAATCACCAAAATCATAAAGGGGGGGAAAGTTGTGAATGGCCCTCTATCATGTGACACTCTATTTCTCTCTCTTCCATTTCTCCTTCTAATTTTCCTATCTCCCCCTTCATATTTAATTCTTTTTACTTATTTTCTCTTTTGTTTTACTCCATTTTCTTTTCCATGGGCCTGCTAAGGCATTCTTTAGCCCAGCTAGTGACACTCAGCTTTAGAAGCTGTTAATCTTTGGTGTAGTTACAAATATAATGGTTACTTAAAACAACAAAAAGTGCTATTTGGGTTTTTCAATTGATATTTCCAAACCACAGCTATGGGTCCATGTACTTGGGTAATCAAGGAACACAATCCACTGGTTCTCCAAGAACACGGGGATACACCATCAAGAGAACATGTCTGCCTCAGATACAACCTAAACTGCATTAGTCTTGAATTGAACCTGTCTGTTTTGTTTTTTGTTGAATACTTGCTCCTGTCACTGTGCCTAGTACAGTGCTGAACACTCAGTGAGGTGATCAATAAATACTTTGTTGAAAAATGAATAAATGCATATCTGTTCTAATCAGAATAATACTTAAAGCCAAAGGATAAATTGGAGTTTGTGCAAACTAGGTACCTTTAGAATCTATATTATAGACTCTATAAGGAGGTCAAATGGGGCTTTCTTTCCCCACAAGATCCTCAGTGATACTTATTAGGTAGATTGACATGTTCAGACTATGTAAAAATTTGGCCTTATAGCAGATTGCATCAAGTACTTGATTTTCATTATGCTCAATTGTGGAGAACCTGGAAATAAATTTATCAATGCTCAACACACAAATAGGGAACTATTATGTTTTAATAAGTATTACTAAAGGAAGATGTGTGTATATTCTGAATTGTATTTTTTTCTTTGTGGTACTGGGGATTGAACCTAGGGGCATTCTACCTCCCCCAGCCCTATTTTTTATTCTTTATTTTGAAACAGAGTCTAAGTTGCGGAGGGCCTCACTAAATAGCTGAGGCTAACCGTGAACCCGGATCCTCCAGTCTCAGCCTTCCAAGTACTGGGATTACAAGGGTGTGCCACCACACCCACCTTGAATTCTATTTTGAAAGTCAATTTATATACATACTATAAATATACAATCTCAGCTGAGTATGGTGGCTCGTGCTTGTAATCCCAGTAATTGGGAAGCTGAGACCAGAGGATCCGGGTTCGCAGCCAGCCTCAGCAACTTACTGAGGCCTTCTGCAACTTAGTGAGACCCTGTTTCAAAATAAAAAGACAGCCAGGCATAACGGTGCATGCTCGTAATCTCAGTACTTGGGAGCCTGAGACAGGAGGATCACAGGTTTGCAGCCAGCCTCAGCTACTTAGGTCCTCCACAACTTAGTGAGACCCTGTTTCAAAAATAAAGAATAAAAAATAGGGCTGGGGGTGTAGCTCAGAAGTAGAATGCCCCTGGGTTCAATCCCCAGTACTGCAAAGAAAAAAAAATAAATAAAAAGAATAAAATAAAATAAAAAATAAAAAGATAAAATGGGGCTGTGGGTTTAGCTCAGAGATAGAATGCCCCTGGGTTCAATCCCTAGTACCACACACACATAAATATACAATCTCAGTGTTTTCAAAGAGATCACAGCATTAACATGAAACAGTGCCTTTGCCGTTGTTACAGAAACCTATGTTTTATAACATTTCATTACTTTGAGCACTGATATGTAAGCTGTATAGAGTAGAACCACTAATAATTTGTTGGTACTTAATAATGTACATATAGGTAAAAGTTTATTGATTACATAAGGAATAACAGAGTAAATAAGCATTGACCAACTAAATAAGGATTCCTTATCCACATATAGCCACTATACATATTAATTTTAGAATAGAGAAGTAATCTCTTAAAGATAAAATTTTCTATGGTAAAAGCATATGAGATTATTTACCTCCATATCAGTGCCAGGTTACAACTTTTGTCTTGAACATAGTTTTTTGTCTTCTTGAGAAGCAATTCCACGAAGTCAGGATTACCTTTTCTGGCAAAGACCCAGTACAGAATTGTATTCACACATATTTCAGTAAATTCAAGATTGAAATTTAGTTCAAAATGGTATCCAGATTTTTCCACGAATGCAATATAATCTGTGAGTAGTATGTCAAACCCATCCAAGTCGATGTACCTCAGAATTTTTGCTAGTGTTCTATAAATCCTGGGTTCATAACAGTGATATCCCCACTGACCCAAAAACTGCAAGGAGGGTCTCTTTACGATTTTTTCAATGAGATTGCAGAATATATTGCTTCTTGGAAAAGAAGTCTTACGACACAATTTAGATTTACTCATTGTTTCTTAAGGCAGCAATATAGAAATTAAACCAGAGGTAGTCATACTGTAGTCCTTCCGTTACATATTTTGATAATGTAGTGGGCTTTACAGAGAGTGCCCTTTAAACTGTAGTCAAAAAAACTTCATAAGAAATGTCACTATAAAGTACTGGGTGACATCACAATAGATGCAGATCTGTCATCATCATAGGTCAGAAATTTGGGATATGTTTGTAACTGGTGACATTTGAGAGAGACATCTTGGGTGAAATAGTGTGGGGGAGAGCTAGGATATAATGTTTTCAGTTTTTTAAGAATTCAGCTCAAGTTACTCTGTTTCTCAAGTGCTAAAAGCATAGTTTATATGTTATACTAAATAATTTTAATGAACAGATTGATTATCATGTGAACAGATAATCAAGTACTGGTATCCTTATGTTCTACATGAAGACCACTTCTCAATCCTCATAGGTTACTTTTCCTGTTTAATAGTTGGAGACATAGCTTTGATAGCTGAAGTAACTTGCTAACTGGTTCTATATTCATTCCCAAAGAGAAAGGATGGAATACAGTATTAAATAAAATTCAGGAACTTTGTCTTAGAATTTAAAATTTAATAGAGATTATTCCTCGACAAACCAGGTAGAATATATACGATTTGGTTATTGAAGGTACTTCAAGCTTGTTATGGCATCCTTGCCCAATAAAATTAAGGGGAAATATGATTGTTTTATGATTATTAGTTTATGTTTCAGCAACTTTTCTATGCCATTCATAGATTGATAAATCTTAAATGTAACAACCTTGGTTGTATGTATTAATTGGGTGTATGTATTAGCATTTTTGAGATACTTAAATGTTCTCTTTTTCCTATTGCATATTTTTCTTTAAAGCACATGAGTGATGCTCATGTGATTACAACTTGGGTTTACTATAATATACTTGCACCAATATTGCCTTTATTTTTGTAAACTTTGAAGTCTCTCACCATGACAATCTAATAACTATCGTCCTCTTTCTTAAAATCAAGTTTAGTTGTTTTCCTCTATTTTCTTTATTTTTTCATTTTCTCCATCTCAAAAAATACATTTTAATTGAACAATTTTATTGCTTTCTTAGTAATATAATACATAAAAGTTATAACAAATTGAAACATGATAGAGCCAATGAAAGTCTCTCCTTGAGATAATCATGTTAGCAATTTTATGTATATACTTTCCAATATTTTATGCTTATGTATATATAAGTATATATAATATTATATACTTTGTTATTTTTATACAAATGGAATAAAATTATACATAGTTGATTCTATGACCTTCTTTTATTAATATAATGGTATGACTGAGCACTTTCACCAGAGATGAAATTTATAGGCAAATCATAGGTGAGTGATATGATTGGATAGTCTCAACAAAATGTAAAAAAAAGTCAGTATATAAGAATGACCTTTAGTGGGTTTAGTAGTATAGTTTTTACATAATTATATAAAATTATTGTTTGCAAGGCTGAGACAGGAGGATTGCAGGTTTGAGGACAGCCTCAGCAAATAGTGAGACTCTCATTAACCTAGCGAGACACTTGTTCAAAATAAAAAAAATTATTGCTTGCAAAAATTCTACCTATTCTATAAAGTTTATATTAGCCCTTTCCCTAGACTTTGCCAACCTCATTAATATTCATCTCTAGTATTGAATTACATATTAAAAAGAAGATGAAAAGTAAAAACATAATTGGAGAAGAGGGATTTACTGACTTTTTAAGTATAGGGTGAATCAGTATATAGTTCCAGAAGCAGAGTGGAAGTATATGTATATATTATATGATGACTTTAATGTATTTTAATAGCTCTGCCAGTTTTAAAGATTACCTTAAAGTACCTGGCAAACTGGATCTTTCCAAACTGAATTCTTACTGTTCTATTCATGAATCCAAGCAACCCTTGGGAAACAGACTCAGAATTTTTGTTCTCTCAGAACTCTGGCATGCACAGAACCCAAGACAAGTTGGTCATTGACTCAATTTTTAAAGACAAATTTTAAAATCAATTTTACTCAATGTTTACCTCAAAATTTGCGCTTGGCTATTGTAACTCATAGATCCTTGGCCAATTTATATGTGAGGTTTCCTTGGGATTATGTAACCCCTCAGGTTAGCCATTTGTGGCTAGGGGAGGCAGAGACCACAAAATATATAGTACCATAGTTAACTTTTAAAAATAAACACACAGGTGGGTGAAGTTTCAGCCAGCATTCTCACTGCTGTGATCCAAACGCCTGACTGACATGCAAAACTTAGAGGAAGAAGAAGTTTATTTGCTTCTAGTGATTTCAGTACATACATATAGTTCATATTATGCTGATTGCCAAGCAGGAGCCAGGGCTAGAAATCCTCAGGGCATCATGGCCTGGCGCAGGGAGCAAAGGGTCAGAGAGATACACTGAGGGGGCGGGGCCCTGGACACATGCTCTGCCTGAACACGCCCCCCAGGGACCCATACCCTCCAGCCCTGCCCCTCTCCATCATGGCTGGTCCCAAACCTGGCTGTCTCCAGTGGGGGGACTTTTAAAATCCAAACTAATCAGTTGATATTAAGAATATTAGAAATACTTATGATTACTTATAGAAGCATATAAGCACATATATGAAATTTTTTTAGTGTTTAAAAACCCACATCTAGGGTCTAATCCCTTTAATTTATACTTAAAATTTTTACCATGATTGATGTTCTAGGATTGAGAACTGGAAGGCTCCTAACAGATTCTGCCGCTCTTCTGTTGAGCTATGTGAATCTCTTTGAAACGAACATATCTCAAGAAGAAAGTATGTTAGAAGTACTTTAAAATCCAGGCTTCCATTTTCTCTGTGTAAATCACATGGTCTTTTGCCCAGGTGAGAATATAAGTAAGGTTCTTAACTTTCTCCCTTCTCCAGTGGGATGTTAACTCTGCCACTTCTGAGTCATGTTTGTTATTTTTTAAATTGTGGTTAAAAAGAAATATACTTAACGTGAAATCTGCCTTCTTAAAAAACTTACAAGTGTATAGTACAATACTATTAGATATATGCACATTGATGTACGGCAACTATCTAGAACTTTTTCATCTTGCATGACTAAAACCCTGTGCCTATTGAACAGCGACTCCCCATTTCTCCCTGCAGCTCCTGGGAACCACTATTTTACTTTCTGCTTCTATAAGTTTGACTACTTTAGTTACTTTATAAAATTGGGAGCATATCGTATTTCTTTTCTGATCAGCTCATTTCACTTAGCATAATGTCCTCAAGATTCACCTAAGTTGTAGCAGATGGCAATATTTTCTTTTTATTAGGTTGAATAGTATTCTATTGTATGTGTGAACCACAATTTCTTTATCTGTTCATCTGTAGGTGGACATTTAGGCTTTTTCCACCTCTTGACTTTTATAGGTAATGCTGCAGTGAACAGGCGGTGCAACTGCCTCTTTGAGATCCTATTTGCAATTCTTTTGTATAAATATCCAGAACTAGGATTGCTGGATCATAGAGTAATTCTATATTTAATTTTATGAGGAACCTCCATACTGTTTTCCAATGCAGCTGCAACATTTTACTTTCCCACCAACATTACACATGGGCTCCAATTTCTCCACATCCTATTCAGCATTTGTTGTTTTCTTTTTGATAATGACCATTTTAAAAAGTGTGGGCAGATAATTCATTGTGGTTTTGAGCCTCTTAAGGGATTGAACCCCAGGGCATTCTACCTCTGAGCTACACCCCCAGTTCTTTTCATTATTTTATTTTGAAACATGGTCTCATTTGATTACGGCATGGTGGCCTTGAACCTGTGATCCTCCTGCTCAGCCTCCCAAGTATGAGATTACAGGCATATGGCACCACTCCTGGCTTGGTCTCTGGATTTTTAAAGGGAGTTGGTCTGTGTATTGTTCATTTAGTGTTTCAGTGAGAGAAGGAAGGTCTGGGGCTTCCTATTTTGCCATCTTGCTGATCTTATACCCTTCTGTATCTTATATGAAGTACAAAACAGCTTCATAAAGATAATAAATCAGCACCACAGTGAATTTGAACAAAAAATTCTACCAAAGGACAGTGGAACACTAACATTTGAGAGACAGAAAAATGGAAGGGGTAAATTAATTATGTATTTCTCTAGCTTATTCTAACTTTATTTCTGAATTCTTAGATTATGAGGAATTAAAGTTACTAAATCTTTTGTTAAGCCACAGTTATGTGGCTCCTTTTGATAATGGATGCTAAAAGTAGTATAATGAATAATATTTTTTATCAAGATATAATTCATATGTCATAAGATTCACTTTTTAAAAAGTATAATGGTCAATATTTTTAACTAGAGTTGTAAAATTCTCAAACTTTTTAATACATAGTTCTTCTATTATCTAACTCCCTTCCATTTCCTAAAAGAAAAGAATTTGATAATAATTCTGTCAAAATTTTTCTGTAATAAGCTTGAACAATATTATCCAAATATATATATTTTTTCAATGAAATTGAATAACTTGGAAAATTGGCAGTAGCCAAAAATTACTTTGGGGCTCAGAACATTTTTTTTATAGCCTCTATGCTCCTGTATCAGTAACATTATTAACTTTATGTGTCAAAATGTCTTTAAAAGCATTACCCTTCTATTTGAATCATCGTTTTACCATTCTGCTTTATTTTAATAAATGAATCTTTAGTTTGAACATTGCCCTCTCATATAGAGAGGGATTTATAATCCATTAAGTTGAAGGAAGCTTGTGTTATAAATTTCATTTTTAATCCATCATCATTCTTCTTTTCATTTTTAAGTTTGTGATTTGGATTTTATACTTAATCAATTTACATACATAATGCATATGTTTATGTGTATATAATACATATATGTATATGTGGTAGTCTGACCTATTGAGAACACAAATATGAAAGCGAAATATTCTTTGAATGCCAACAAAACAAAACAAACAAAAATTAAACCAAACTAAAAACATGACAGCAATTTATAAAGCTAATGTGCTTTAAAAATGGTAGAAGGTCATATAATAATATCCCACATAATACTAAGGCTAGAGATTTAACAAACTGGCTTATTTGTTGTTCTCAGTAACTTTCATGATTGATGAGGTTCCCCAAATTGGAAATTGAATTAAGGAGTAGTAGGCAGAACCAGGCAAGCTTTGCTGGAAAGTTCTGCTTACACAAGTGGAACTGATGGAAATAAGTCTCCAAATATGAGAGAGCCTGGGACTGTTTATTGTCAGGGGTGGGGAACACAGTTATATCTTGAAGCTATTTTACCCCGTACAATAAGTGATACTGATATTTGTCAACATAATTGCATTGGATAGGCTCTTCTTGACAAGTATGGACATAATTATTTTACACATTTATACTCTTGTTGATTAAATTAGTCTATATCAAATTACAAAGTAAAGGAAAATCACCTGTAATCCCACTACCCAGAGCTAACCATAAACATTTTGATTATAGTCATATGATAAATTTTTTTGTGTGTGGCACTGGCGATTGAACCCAGGGGCAGTCTACATCTGAGCTACATCGCAGCCCTATTTTATTTTTGTTTTGAAATAGGGTCTAGCTAAGTTGATGAAGTCTCACTATTTGCTGAGGCTGTCCCCGAACCTGCAATCCTCCTGTCTCAGCCTCCCAAGTACAAGCACGCACCACCACACCCGGCTTAAATTTTTAAAAAAAATTTGTATGCTACACATACTATTTTGTAAACTATCTTTGTTTTGTTTTGCTTTTGTGGTGCTAGGGATTGAAGCCAGAGGCATTCTACCTCTGAGTTACACCCTCAGCCCTATTTTTTATTTTGAAACAGGGTCTCATTAAGTTGTGGATAGCCTTGCTAAATTGCTGATGCAGGCCATCAACATGAACCTACAATCTTCCTGTCTCAGCCTACCCAAGTATTGGGATTAAAGGCATGTGCCACCCCACACCTGTCTTGTAAACTACCTTTAAAAGGACAATTTATCATGACAATTTCCCCCTTTCTCTAGATAGTTTCCAGCAGCTGTTTTGTGATTGCTCTATTGCTTTTTTAAAAATTTGAGGGTACACAATTTACTTAACATGTAACAAATTCCTTGTTGTTTGACACTTAGGTAACTTCTGAGTGTTAACTACTGTAACCAATGTTGCGGTGAAAGTACTTTTATTTGTTTATTCTCCCTGTGATAACTTCTTCAGGATAAATTCCTAGAAGCAAAATTGCCGAGTCCTTGAATAGGTATAATTTGAAAGTTATTCATTTGCTTTCTTTATGCGTTTTCTATTGCAACAGTAATGAATCACCACAAACTTAGCAGTTTAAAACAATGCACATTTATTATCTTACATTTGTGCGGTCAGTAGGGCTGCATTCCTACTGGAGTCTCTAGGGGAGAATCTGTTTCTTTGACTTTTCCACCTTCTAGAGGCTGCCGGCTTTCTGTGGCTTGTGGTCCATTCCTCCATCTTCAAAATCAGCAGTAAAGCATCTTCAAGCCTCCCCCACCCCCTCCTCTGCTTCCTCTGTCACCCCATCTCTCTCTCTTTCTCTGTCCTTCCTGCCTTCAGTTTTCTTTAATAAGGATCCTGTAATTACATTGAACTCACATGGGTAATCTAGGACACTCTCATCTAAAAATTCTTAATTTAATCACACCTGAAAAATCCTTTTGCCATGTAAATTAACATGTTCCCACATTCTAGGGATTAAGGTGAAGATATTTTGGAAATGCATTCTACCACGTGGTTCAAAAACATTTTATCAATATGTACTTCTATTAGAAATCTATAAAGGTACTGTCATACTGAAATTCTGGGCATTATAATTTTTTTAAAAAGTTTCACCAATTTGATAGGAAAATTCTCTTTTCAGAGTTAATTTGAGTACTAGTTGAGGCTGAATATTGCTCATCCCAGTACTTGTGAGGCTGAGACAGGAGGATCGCATGTTCGAGGGCAGCCTCAGCAACTAGTGAGACTCTCATCAACCTAGAAAGACCCTGTTTCAAAATAAAAATAAAATAGGGCTGGGGGTGTAGTTTGGAGGTAGAATGCCTCTGGGTTCAATTCCCAGTACCAAAACAAAAAAGCAATTAGGGTTATGCATTTTCCTCTGAGCATCACTTAGACTATAATCTTCAATTTGACATGTTCTGGTTATTTTTGTAATATACTTTTCTCAGTGCGTTGCCATCACACGTCATAAGGAGGTTCAGAGTGAAGGGAACATACATGCACACGATGAGATTCAGAGTGAAGGGACGTACGTGCACACGATGAGATTCAGAGTGAAGGAACATAGGTGCACACGATGAGATTCAGAGTGAAGGGACGTGCATGCACATGGTACTCGTGAGCCTCCCTTTGATCTCACTCTGCCCCTCCCCTTCCCCATAGGTAACATTAAGATTCACATTGATAATTTCACATATGTACATAGCATCATTTGAAGCATTTCATTCTATTTGTAATCTTGATTTCTTTTTTGGACCAAGAAATATTTAGCAAATAATTTAAGGCAATATATGTATTTTAGGAGGGAAACACTAATATCTTTTCCTCTCCCATTGCAAGGTTCATGGCTGAGACCCATATAGCAGAAGATTAGCAAAAGAAAAGCATACAAATTTATTTAGTATGAGCTTAATGTAACACAGGAGGAGCCTTCTGAAATGAAAACTTGAAGAATCAGGTAAATCTGTATATTTTTATGGACAGTTGTGCACAAAGAATTATGATTGGAGGTCAAAAGAGCATGATCTAATGGTAATAAACTGCTGAATTTAGCAAGGCCTGTGTGTTCAGATTCTATGTGACATTCATTCCTTCTGAATATATACAGCAGGATACCTGTTATTCTTGGGTCCTTAGGGGAGAGGGAAGGAGGTCAGAGAGTGTCTTTCCTAGGTTTTATGGCCTGTTTTTCAGAAGAATCAGGGGAAGGTGAGAGGGGCCTTCTTGCTTCCCCTTACCCACCTTTTTTTGGTGCCATATTTTGGAGTGCCGTTCCCTAATCCCCGTCAGTGCTATAAAGAATTTATGGTGAGAAAGTATTTGGTATGGGTTGGGTCTGGAATGTCCTCCAAAGGCTCAGATATTGAAGTCTTGATCTCTAATGCAGCAGAGTTCAGAGGTGGGGCTCTTGGAAAGTGGCTGGAGTATGCAGGCTCCGACCTCGTGAATGGATTGATCCTTTCATGGGCTTGTAGCTGATGGCATTAGTGGGAGATGGTGGAGACCATGGGGATTGGGGCTTAGTTTGAGGAAATGAGCCATCGGATGGATATTCCATGTCCTCTGTTCCTTCCTCACTCTATCTTTCTGCTTCTCTTCTGCCATGAAGTGAGCAGCTCTACCATGCCCTCTCTTCCAGGATGCTTTGCCTCATTGCAGTCCATAGTGATGAAGCTGGCTGACCATGGACTGAAACATCTGAAACCATGAGCCAAAAGAAATCTTTCCTCCTTTAAATTGTTTTCCTTAGGTATTTCTGTCACAGTGATGAAAAGGTGACTAATATAGTATTATTGGCCTAACCTGGAAATGTTAGCTGGAGCTATCTAAAATAGGAGCAATATCTTTGTAAAACTGTTTTTCTTCTGAGATGGCTTTACTTATTTTCACAATTTATGCTTTTAGACTTCAAAAGTGTTTGTTTTGTCACCCTCAGATAGTCACTAATTACAAATCTTGATTGCTGCCAACCAAAATAATTAGTGAATTAAATTTTACCTCTACATTTTCATAACATTAATTTATATTTATACTGATATAAATTTATTAATTTATATTTATACTGATATTTATAATGATATAAAATTATATCAGTTATTGGACAACTTTATACTTTTTTATTTTCCAGAGAAAAACTGGTATCATATAGAGGTAAAATTAGTGGACTGTTATATATCCATGAACTGTTTTTCCATCTGTTAAGTAATGCTAAAATTCTCCTTTTTCTACTACAGATGAAAAGAGATGACTTCAGTGACTTTTCTTTTATAATTCGGTGTGAAGCTAGATTTAAGCTATCTTTAAATGCAACTCAATGTGATGTGCCTGCCTGAGGCAACTGACATTTCAAATTGTGATTCTTTTCACCCCAAAAGCATGAAGGTCTGATTTTTCCTGTAGTTAAAGCTTTTTAAATGAAGTTAACTTAAGAGGTCACAATTTAACTTGTGACTTCTCAGATTCTTTCATTTGCATTACAAATCATTTGAGGGAAAAATGAGAGACTAACTAAAAGATATTAAAGAAAGACTAAAGTAAAACATTATTAATTTGAACTCTCTTATTTTTGAATATCTGATCATCTAGGTAGGTAGAGGGAAGTAATGTCATTGGACAAAATAATTTGCAGTGGAAAGCAACACGATTTCATGAGGGAGATTAAAGTATTCAATAGAACAACCTTTTCAATTGCTACCAGTACCTGAGAATTACAGTTACATGATGACCAAATCACATCATGAATGACTGACAGCTCTTTCCTGCTCTTTCCTCATCTAGATTACTAGATTCTAGGCCAGGGGTAAAGAAACGAGGTGAGTAAGTCCTAGTCATTTTGGTCTCAAGCAATCACTGTTGGTCAGCATCACTGGTGGAACAGAGATTTGAAGCCCAATGTTATATATTACCCTCTCTCAAAAAATATAAAAATTATTGGGCCAAGTGTTGTTCTAATTAAAATATTATATTTTGTTAAAATAGTTTCTAGTGAACCAGGTCATATTAAAACTTAGGATTTTTTTTTTTTTTACTTTTTGTAATGAACCAGAAACATTGGAATATTTCTGTTTGGAATCTGGAAAGAACTCTGAAAAGGAGGTTAAAAAATGTGGGACCCACTTTAGCTCAGACACTAAACTTTGTGCAATGTTGTACTAGCCACTTAAATTCTTTTGAGCTCAACTTTCCACTCCCTAGCCCAGAACATCCTCTCCTTAGCCTTCATCCCCTGACACCCAGTGAAGGTTCCTTTTAGTACTAGTATCCTATGGACTACACTGAAATGAACCCTATGTAGAGCCTCCTTACCAGTGTGTTGTTGTTTTGCCCAGAGCTGAGTTACTAGATTCACCTCAACTGATCTTGAGGAAGTAGGAAGATTAGTGGACTGACTATTCCAGCAGTTTCCCAGTTTCTCCACTCTGAACTTGCCAAGACAGTTTAGTAGTTTCATTTATCTCCATATTTCACTTAGCCAGTTTAAGCCAATGATTGGTTCACATTAAGACCTTTATCTCCCAAGGCATCTTTTTAAAATGTAAATTGATTTTTAACTAATACATAAAAACATAAACAGTTTTTACATTTATGGGGTACCATGTGATACTTTGATACATGCATAGATTATATAATGTTTAAATTATTTTAAATATACCTATCTCCTCAAACATTTATCGTTTCTTTATTTCCAAGGCATTTTAAGTATACTGAAACTTCAGACACAAATCTTTGGTCTACCTGGTAGATATTTATACTTGAAAGTTTCCATGTAAACACAAATTCAAAATTTAAAACAGAACTCATATTTTTTCCACCAACCTTTCTTATATTTTGGTGATTGTAGTAGAATGAGGACAAAAAGGTTGTGCTATGGAAATGTCTGAGCTGAAATACTTACATATTTGTGGTGGCCTTTAGATGTGCCTGGCAGCACTCCAGTCTCAGCCTAGTGCTCTTCCACCCGACCTTCCTTCCTTGCTTCTTTACTGGGCTTCAGACTTGCAACACAGTATTACAACTTTCCCAGGATTCTCAGAATCCTTCCCCATTTTTCCTCACAGGTATTCCTTTAATACCACCCTTAAACCCATATTGGCAATTACTTCCCAGAGGACTGGGGCCAACATAGTGTTTCATTTTAAAAAAATAGAATTGACAATACCCTCCATTTAGTAAAATTTGCTTCTGCTCTGAGCTTATCAGGTTCCTTGGCACCCTTAGAGAGACTATTTTCTCTATTAATAATATTCTGTATTAAATAAAAAGATGACCGAAGGTGTCAACATTTCATACTTTTAACCATAAAATGAAAATTTATTATTCAAACTGGGATGCAGTTGAGAGTAAAAAGAAGTGCTAAATATATTAAAATTACATAAAATGTGAACTACTTGGTAATGTAGAGTTCTACCCAAAAACTTTTTTTCAAAAGTTCTTTCTAAATATATACAAATTGCCAAGCATGGTGGCACACGCTTGTAATCCCAGTACTTGGGAGGCTGAGACAGGAGGATCACAGGCTCGTGGCCAGCCTCAGCTACTTAGTGAGACCCTCCGCAACTTAATAAGACCCTGTTTCAAAATAAAGAATACAAAATAGGGCTGGGGGTATAGCTCGGAGGTAGAATGCCCCTGGGTTCAATCCCCAGTACCTCAAAAAAAAAATATATATATAAATTAAAAATTTGTTTTCATGTATATGAAAACAAAGTTGAATTGTAAAGAACCTTTATATTGATCACCTGAACATTAAAATAAAAGAATAATGTACTGATACATTTTTAGTAGTTTCTGAAACCATGGCATCGTTGTGTTTAATCATAATTTTTTGCTTGGTACCATGCTCTCCAGTGGCCTAAAATTTTGTAGTTGTGCTTCAAGGATAAACACAGGTGAGTCAGATGCCACCAGGATGCGTCTGAGCCTGGATCCTACAAGCTTGAACTACAACAGTCCACTTCACGTATTTTTATGTGCTGTTCTGTACAAGCATTGTCTTCTACAAAATAAAGCGAAAAATATTTGAAAATGCTGGTCATATGTTCTCTTATACTTGAAAGCAAAAGAACGAGTGTCTAAAAATAATATACCATTTGAACTTTCAACTCTTGTAAAGTGCGCTGGCTTTTAGGATCCCTCACTCCCTCTCCTAAATCTGAATTAATTTTAACATTCGTTTATATCCATCTAAATGAGGTGAGCAGGGAGGACTGTGAAATAGCTTTTTTAGGGAGGGAACTTTTCCTTTTAAATAGTATTGTGTACTTTATAAGTGGGAATGTAGTAATAATGAAAATTAGTATACAAGATTAATGGTGATATTATGTTCTCTTTAAAGAAAATGGCAATACTGAAAAACCCACACCTTTGTTTTTAAATTCTGTCAAATTGTGATTCCAAATGGTGTTTAAAATAAGCAAAGAGTTCTACATATAGAAATATTTAATCAGAAGAGAAATATAACCATAATTAGAGTTTTATAGGGTGACAAGAACAAATGCAAGATTATAACAGTTGTGGTTATTACATTTGCAAAGTATTTAGGCTACATAAATTATGCCATAGTAGTAATTTAAAACTCTACATTAAAGTCATTTATAATACTACATTTTAAAATGTGATACTGTTTTGTAAACTTTTAAAATTATTTACAGAGTAGCATTTGTATTAAAAAACTTACCACATGATTTTAGAAGTCAATATATACAGTACAATGTCTATTTTAGAAGTATGTATGTATATACATCAGTAGAAATAACTGGCTGTATGTATGTGCATATATATGTATATAGGTATATGTATATGTTAATGCTGGCTATTTCTCTCTAACATGATTAATGGTGACTTTAATTTTATTTTTCTTTTGTTTTCTAAAAATATTCCCAGTGCACGTATGTCTCTTTTGTAATTAGGGATGCACAACCAAATTAATTTCACTTTTTAAATCAGTATTATAATTCTGGTAACATTATGGTATATAAGCAGAGTTGTTTGAAATAATTGACACTGATATCCAGGCTAGATTTGGAAGACAGAGAGGTCAGGAAAAGGCCAGACTGGAAGAAAACGGTGCTAAATTTCCCCATGGCTGAAGATGAAGCGAAGCAGGAGTGAATGTATGAAAGAGCTGGGAGGATGGAAGCTCTGGTCACAAGTGCTGTGTGAAAGGTTAATGAGGTGTGAACATTCTGAAGATAAGATACATGCTACAAGCTAAGAGTAAAGATTATTGCAATTAAAGAGTCTGCAAATTTTATGGTTAAGTCATTATGTGAGATGTCCATGTTGATGTTGGTCTGAAGATTGCAGAAGTTAGGGCAGATAAAGAAAGTGAATTAAATTCCAAAATCTTTATTAATAAAGATTTAAGGAGGTCTATCTATGATAATGATGATGTGAGCTAAAGAGCATTGTAGTGGAATGGTTTGAATTTTAGATGAGTGAATTGTGTATGTGTATATACATATATATATATGACATAAATATAGAATCATTGGATTATTATTTTATATATGTATTATATATAATTAGTAAATCTCATCCCACTTATCTGTCATATTTACAAATCAATTAATAAAATATAAACCATAGATATAGATTATACTTGACACCAAGTCTTAAGAAAAATAAGACTGACTTTTTAAAAAAGTTAAGCTAATCAAGCTAACACATTATGAGTATTTCAAAATATCTTAGGGCCTTAGAGAACAAGTACTCTATTTGACTGTTTCTGCATCTCTGGTATTAATACATATTGTAAAGCTTTTGTGTGTGTGTGTGGTATTGGGAATTGAACCCAGGGGCATTCTACCTCCAAGCTACACCCCCAGCCCTATTTTTTATTCTTTTATTTTGAAACAGGGTCTCACTAAGTTGCAGAGGGTCTCACTAAGTAGCTGAGGCTGGCCACGAACCCGGGTCCTCCTGTCTCAGCGTTCCAAGTACTGGGATTACAAGCGTGCGCCACCACGCCTGGCTGTAAAGCTTTTAACTAACAGCCATTGCCAGCATATTAAAATGTAGGCATTAATAGAGACACATCTTAGTAATATGCACCCAGCATTTTCTAGAAGGTTTTGCTGAATCTGAGTAAAATGAGCACGAGAACTCTACCTTGTCATCAGATTTCATCAGACTAAATTCCCTGCATAATCCTTTCTTTTCTCCAACTCCATGCTTAACCAATCAATTTTCAAACACTTCTTTCAAGTAGCAGTTGTATTACAATACCTGGTTTGAAAGTGTGAATTTGTTACAATACAATTGATATATTAAAAAACAATTTGAGCAATCGAATTGTGAATTTCCTATTTATTTGTGATTGATTTCATCTATGAGAAACACAAGATCTGCCCTTCTGGTCACAGTCCATACCCCTCTCATTTGCAAGGCTCACTCATCCTCTCCCTTAAGACCCGCCCACCTTCAAGTCTTATCTCCTTACAGCATCAGCTCAAAATGAGGGATTTCACCACCTGCTCAGGTGCAGATGAGGCTCCTTGGCTGTGGTTCTGTAAGTACTGTTCCTCTCTCTCTCTCTCTCTGAAGACCTGAAATTAAACAGACCATTCATCTCCCCTTTCACCCCTTCCCCCTTTCAGTACAATGGCAGGACAAGCATAGGACAGTCCCTTACAGATAGAGGAAGAGAGCAGCACGCACACAGCAGTCACTAAACCACAGCAGTTCTGAAATCCAGCCAGGCACACGTTGCACTTCCTTGACTAGGACACAGGCCTGCTTCCTGGAAGTTGTTTCCCTGACCCTTTTCTCTTCTCCTGGAGTCATGGTCCCACTTTGCCTTTTGAATTATCCTTCCTTTTCCATAAAGAGTGTTCTGTGTTTGCAGTGAGTAAACCCAGACAGTACCTAACCATAGTAGTTCATAGTACTCCAAAGTTCTCTTTTCATTTCTCACTGTGTCTTTCCCTTTCAATCTAAGCTGATCAATTCTTTGAAATATTGTGGCGTTTTACATATCAATTTATAATCCATTCCTGTAGACAAAAGTCATGCACACAAAGGATTTTGAGATAAGCCCTTTTCTACTTTTTGCTGCAAAGAGCGTACACTATAAGGAAGATTCTCAGTGATCTGTGGATAAAACGGTATCTTCTGTGTGTGGAACTTTCCCCGGCTGGCTTTGAGCTTGCTCACTTTGCAAAGGGGTGAATGGGCCCATGGTGGTGAGAGAGATGAAGCCTGAAAATATGTTTCTCCCAACTGAAGCTGAGCTGTTGAGGCAGATTTTGTTTTCCTAGGATAGATACCATATTTTATTTTATTTCAATTTTTTTTTGTGGTACTGGAGATTGAATCCAGAGAAATTCTACCTCTGAGCTATACCTCCAGCCCTATATTTTATTTTTAAGCTCAAAACAAAGTCTCACTAAGTTGCTGTGGGCCTTGCTAAGTTGCTGAGACTGACCTCAAACCTGCAATTCTCCTATCTCAGCCTCCCAAGTACTGGGATTACAGGCATGTGCCACTGTGCCCGGCCACAGTGATATTTTAAATATCACATGCTCTTCTTACAATTTGACTTGATACTTTCACATCACATGCAGGACCTATGTCCCCTCTTAACTTGGGAATATCTTTGTGACTGATCAGCTGAGTAAACCAAAATGTTACTACCTGGCTTCCCATATTTGATATAAAGTTTTAGTTTAGATTTACAGTATTCTGTTATGTATTATCAATGTTTTATAACAATTTTATTTTTATATGTATTCTCTAAATCATTATTTTGTTACTTTAGATTTTAATGTTTTATTGTTATATTTTCAACAACTATTTAGTATATATATATATATATATATATATATTTGTATATACATAAATGGTTTCAATACTCACCATAATTTTTTTTACATTTTCTCTATCTTGGTTTCTTTATGTGAATTTTCCTTTTAATCCCTTGAGTAAACTTTCAAGTAATGATTTTAGGATAGTAAGTTTAAAGCTATACATCTGAATATTTGTGTAATTGAAAATATCGTTTTGTTTGTACACAAATACAATTCTCTTGTGGATTGCATGATCTTTCCCTTGCAAAGTTTACTAAATCTTAAACTGTTGTCTTCTGACATTACTCTTACCTTTTAGGTCATATTTTTGCATGGTTTTGTATTTTAGTTTTCTGAATTCTTGTACGATTCCTTCCCCTCCCTCCCTCCCTCCCTCTCCTTGTCTTCCTCCTCCTCCTCCTCCTCTTCCTCCCCCTCCTCCTCCTCCTCTTCCTCCTCCTCCTCCTTCTCTCTCTCTTCCCCTCTATCTCTGTCTCTATCTCTATCTCTCCCTTGTCTCTCTTTCTCATTTTTTTGTGGTATTGGGGTTGAACCCAGGGGCATTCTACCTCCGAGCTACACTTCCAGCCCTATTTTATTTTTTATTTTGAAACTGGTCTTGCTAAGTTGCTGAGGCTGGCCTCAGCCTCCCAAGTACTGGGATTACAAGTGTGTGCCACCATGCCTGACAGATTTCCTTTATCCTTGAAATTTTAAAATGTTATTGAATTATGTCTAGATGGTGGCCTTTTTCAATAATCTTATCTGGTACCTGGTAAGCCTTCTAGATCCTCAGACTCAAGACAATTGAAAACATTTCTTCTACTATTATTTCTTTTTGAATTTATTTCTGGTCTTTAATAATGTCATTATCATATGTCTCAATTTGTGTTTGTGTGTGTGTGTGTGTGTGTGTGTGTGTGCGTGTGTGTGTGTTACTGAAGATTAAACCCAGGGGTATTCGCTACCTCTGAACTACAGCCCCAGCCCTATTTTATTATTATTATTATTTTTTTTTATTTTGAAACAGGGTCTCACTAAGTTGCAGAGGGCCTCGCTAAATTGCTGAGGCTGGCTGGGAACCTGAGATCAGTACTGGGATTACAAGCATGTGCCACCTTGCCCAACTTGTCTCACTTTTTTCTGCAATATTTTTTATTCTACATTTTAATTACCTTCTTAGTGTGTTCTTCATCTGATTTTTAATTAGCC
Source organism: Glis glis (assembly GCA_004027185.1). NCBI lineage: Eukaryota > Metazoa > Chordata > Mammalia > Rodentia > Gliridae > Glis > Glis glis. Next base: position 16,558 of record PVJS01003881.1, on the reverse strand, counting down.
AATATATGTTGAATGTCAACTGTTTATCAGTCTAGTTTAGAAGACTACTAGCCTTTGGGAAGAAAATGAGCAAAACAAACAATATACCTTGCTCATAGATCTTCCCTCTGGGGAGGGGAGGTTCAGAGATAGGAAGAGTAAGTTCTTTACATCCTCAAAGGCACATGTCCTTCTCATCATCAAAGTTCCTAATTTGTACAGGAACACAAAAGTGAAATTGAATATAATTATTTTTACAGTGTTCTTACTTATTCAACTGTTCCGTTTCAGGAGTACAACTATATTTTGCAGAAATGCAAAAATTCTTGGGTTCCAACAGATTCTAAATCATTGCTCTTTTTTTCATTATTACTTCATAAAAATTTGGCTTTGGGCAAGTCAGTTACCTCTAGGTTTAAACTTTATACCTAAATTTTCTCTTTCTCCAAAATAATGAGTCTTTGCTGTATTTTAGTTCTGTTACCCAATGTTCTTGTATAGCTATTTGATGATTGATATTTTTGCCTTAATAATCTGATAACAACTAGGAACTCCTTTGACATGTCATATACCTGGCACTCAAAGTCACAATGTGATAGGCTAGACCCAAGAACAGATTTCTGATAAATAAATAGGAAGTTTTAACTATTTTCAGATCTATGAATAACCATGCAGGAAAGCTGTCATATTATTTAGGTGTTTCATTCTTTTTTACAGTTAGATCACCCTTTAGAAATATCAATATTTACTATCTGGGTAGTAGTTAGCGGAGAACATAAATTAAAATCAATGTGTTTGGATACTTTCTTAAAAATAATTTTCTTTTAAAAATAAAATATTTGGTTAAAAAGCATATGGAAATAAAAGGATTGTTTTGTTGTGGAATAGCACTGAATTTTGTCGATTCCTGTCATTGTAGTGCTTAAATGAGAATCGATCATATATATGTATGTCCAGCAATTTTCTTGTAAACAAATGGAAGAACGAAAGCTTTTGTTCCCTTTTCAAAACAAGCAAGTAAACAAACCTATAAGCCAATAAGTAACAAAATGTTTACCTACAACTCCAGTCAGCTCTCTAAATAAGATGAAGAAGACGTAGGGCTTTGTTAATTGTCAAAAGCATTTTTGTCTCCCTATGCTCAGGAAAGTCTATCATACTGTGGCTATTTATTTATGTACAAATGACCATCTGTCAATAATAAAAAATAAAATATAAGATGTGAGAGGTGATATAAAGACAACAATGGACCCAAACCGTGAAAGTTTTAAGCTTATGGATATTGTACATTTTTGTTCTCATTTCAACATGTTATTACATTTGTATTTCTCTGGGAGGCAGTGTATAATTTTATATTAAAGGACAAGATAGAATCCTTAGTGTATTCTGTGCTGGTTGCTTACTTGTGCTTTTAATTGTTGGACAAGTAGAAGGCAAGAAGGCTTTTAATTATAAAGGATTGGGAAGACATGAGCAATACATGGATGCAAAAGATCAGGGCTGGTGGTCCTTCTCACCAAGAGGAAAACTGGTCAGCCCTCACACACCCATTAGGCAAACTTATAACGAGTAAAAGATAACCAGAAAGCAGCATTTCCCTCCTTATAGCCTCTATACTTAGTTATTTTTATTTTATGTATTTGTGTATTTATTTATTTATTTTTTTTGCGGTACTGGGGTTTGAACCCAGGGGGCATTCTACCACCGAACTACACCCCCAGCCCTATTTTTTATTCTTTATTTTGATACAGGGTCTCACTAAGTTGCGGAGGGCCTCACTAAGTAGCTGAGGCTGACCATGAACCCGGATCCTCCCATCTCAGCCTCCCAAGTACTGGGATTACAAGCATGTGTCACCATGCCTGGCTAGTTATTTTTATTTTTCCATGCAATAGGCATGATTCATATGAATAGCATTCTGTTTCTAGTAGTAAAAGGAGCTTTGTATTGGAAATTAAGAAACCTGGTTTTAAATATAGTACTATGTTTAATTAAAAGTGTAAGTTGGGGCAAGTCACTTGGAAACTACCTGGGCCTTAGTTCTCTTGTGCAAAGTGAATATCTTATACCACACACTTCTAAGGTCTCCAGCTCATCTTCAAATCATCTGATATCTAGTCCATACTTAAATTTCCCCATGTGACCTAAGATGGGTCTTTAGAGTATTTTAAAATATGAATCCTATAGAAATTCATACATTTCATTTAATTTCTGTCTTTTTGAACTTTAGAAGAGTTCTCAGTTTCTTTTGTCATGATATTGGTTCCATGATGATTATAGAATATCCCACATTATGATTGTTTCCTCATAATGAGATTTAAGTTCTTTATCTTTTATATTTCCTATAACTTCATTGGATTCAGTATAAGCACTTTTTCACAAGATTCTCTCATAGGTGACATTGAAGTATATTTTACCTCATACTAGACGGTGCATATCAGATGGCCCATCCATTAGTGATGCAAAATTTGATCCTCTATTAAGGTGGTGACTACTAGATGGCTCCATTTTTCTGCTTCCAGCTCTTGTATTTCTTTGGCTTTCAATGCTATTATCTCAAATTTTCTAAATATGCATTCACCCTATTGATAGCTTCCAAATTTTCCAATCACTTTCATCGCCTCCTTGGAGCGGGTGCCTATTAGTATGTAAACTCCTTAATCTGTTGTGATAGTCTCACAACACTTAATATTTCATGGTCTCCCACAAAACCCCTTTCTGTTCCAACTAAATTAACTTGATTTTTGTCTTCTACATGTGACTTTGCCGTTCACACCCTCTGCCTTCCATATCCTCTTACCTTCCTCTAGGATCTCTATGATCACCCTTGGCTTATCTTTATCACCTCCTTTATGATTTACTCCAGACCACTAAAATCATTCTGTGTATTCAGTTTTTCTTAGTGTCCAATATGTGATGAAAGTGATTAAAGGACTGTTTTTCTTTTAAGCCCATGGCTGTCATGTGCTAGGTGAGATTGCATGTCTGCATAATGCTAATGAATGAAAGTGCTGCTCTTTAGAAAGTCACAGAAGCCACCTTGTGAGGCTAGGCTATCATTCAGCAGCATTGAGAGTTTTCCTTCCTAATTTCAGTTTAGGTGTGATTTTTATGTGGCCTATATTTCTGGAATTGGGCAGTTTGTTCCAGATGGAGCTTTTATGACTGTGGTTTGCTAGGAAATATTGCTGTGTTTGCAGATCATTCATTCACTGATAAACTGAATTGACTTTCCCATGTACTTAACTCAGTTTTTTAGAGTGAGATAGTGAGAAAAAACTTGATTTGGAGTCAAGAGACCTGTTACTTAAGTATTGGCTCTTATTGGCTCTATCACTTACCTTAAGGGTAACCTTGAGCAAATCTTTTAACCTCTTATAACTTTACCTTATCTGAAAAACAAACAAAAATTCCTACTATGAAATGTTCATAGTATTGTTGCAAGTCTCAAATTTGGTAACATGTGAAAAATCTCTTGTGATTCATAAAACACTATCCAAATTTTTAAACTTAATGGATTAATAGCCTCTTTTGGGGAAAGTTTTTTTTTTTACTTCAAAACTATATATTTCCATGTAATGAGATGCTCAGCAACCTAGCAAGACCCTATTTCAAAATAAAAAATAAAATAGAGCTGGGGAGGTAGAATACCCCTGGGTTCAATCCCCAGTAACAAACAAACAAAAACCAAAACAAAACTCCCAAATCAAACCTATATATTTTTATGTTTTTAAAACTAGAAAATATAGATTTAATTGGTTGCTTTTTCTTTGCATAAAACAATAAGATTGAGAATAAAGAGAACAGGAGAAGTTATTTTTACCTGAATTTCTTTTCAGCCATATATTTCACTTATTTTCTCTTTATCTTCATTCTTTCCTTTCACATTATGGCTGTAGACTTTTAAAAAAATGTTTAATAATAATTTACTAATTCTTTTTACAGTGATTCAGCTCCTGGTTTCAAGGCTAGTTTTACCCAGTTGAACTAACTTCTCTATCCTTACATTCTCTCTTTATTTTTTGGTAGCAGGGATCGAAACCAGGCGCATTCTACCTCTGAACTTCACCCCCAGCCTATTTTATTTTTTATTTTGAAACGGGGTCTTGCTAAATTGCTGAGGGCCTTGCTAAGTTGCTGAGACTGGCCTTGAACGTGAGATTCTCCTGTCTCAGCCTCGCAAATATTGGGATTGTAGACATGCCACCATGCTCAACTATTTTCTTTCTCTTCTTAACATTTTTCTGTAAATCATGTTCAATCAATCACACAACCAATATTTATGACATACCTGCTATGTAAAAGTCACTCTTCTCTCAGTGTAAAAATTTCAAGTGTGTACTATATGAAATTTTATTTGTTTAAATAATAAATGATATTAATCACCTACTCTATGCATGGTCACGTAAAAATGGCTCCTGTTCTCAAAAAATCTTCATATTAGTCTGGGAGACAAAAATAGAAAATATCTTAATGATAAAATTATAGATATAGAAAGGAGAAATGAAGAAGAATTTATAGAGATGGGTTCATTTATATGTTGTTTCAAATGAAAGGAGAGAGCATTCATTGTAAAATGTGGTGCTTTCAATTACAAGTGCTATTTTTTATTTTAAGAGTATTTGGGGGTAGTATTGTGACACTATTTGGGAAGGGGATTCATGATCTATTGCTGTGTAACAAATTACCACAATATGTAGTGGAAGTTGTTTTCTTTCTCTTCTGCCATATTCTATTGGTTAGATGTAAGTCACTAAGTTCAGCCCACATACAGAGGAAGGCAAATTGGACCACATTTTGAAAGGAGGAGTACTAAAGAAATTAAACATGTTTAAAACCACCACAATCTTCCCTCTAGCTAAAATTATTTATGTTTTCCTTACAAGGCACATATACTCAATCACTCCTAAGATCCTCCCTTTAAGCCTTTCCTTTTCATCATCGGATTCACACTGTGAAGTCTAGCATCACACTGTCTATACCTAGGAATTAGGTGGGAGAAGAGAAAAGAAAGAAAACAAAGTTGCCAGTTAATGATACTGCCATCCTTCCTGAAGAATTTAGCCCAATCCAGTGACCATGAGTCTAATCTCGCTGTTAAGATTTTAGTCTCATTTCAAATAAATGATCTATCCCTGTTTTCTGAATAGGTCAGTGGAAGACACAGAAGGACACAGAAGGGTATGGCCTCTCTCCCTCTTTTTCCTCCTTAGCTCATGGCATAAATGGGGGTGTGGTGGGAGAGAAGGGAGTCAACTTGGGTGACTGTCCACACCTTGAAGAGGAGGCGAACCTCTTTCTGTTGACTCATGTGTGTTGGTGACATGAATATAGTTCCTGTTTGCAGGTCATATCTCTACCTGCATACAGTAGGAAGCAGGCTTCTCATCACCTGGTTGGTCTTAGTAGAGATGAGGTGTACTCTCAGCACTGCTACTCCCACCTGGCTCCCAGACAGGACCCCAGAGAACAAGGCTCCCTTCTCACTTCCACCTCCCGTCAAGAGAATGTACTACATGCTCTCTGGGGTGTGTGGCTGCCCCGGGGGAGTCTGATGCTTCTCTCAGTTCACCTCCAAATCCTCAGCACCGTGGATTGTGGGAACTTCTGCTTCCCCTTCTTGGAGCCACTGAATGCTCTTCTTCGTTTGTATTAGCTCTATCATGAGCCAACTCTCAGCAAGTTTCCTGGCAAGAAACAGGTCCTTGCCCTACCTTCCGGAGCAATGCTCAAATTCTCGTTAATGACTCTCTTGGGACTTCTTCACCATGACCATGTCATTCCATCTTTTTCCTGGGTGAGATAAGGAGGCACGTGGAACACCTTTGGCTTTTCGCACTTTCCTCCACCATCAGGAAAATGGAGAAAAGACCAGAGTGGAACTGTGGTGCCTTCCCTAACCTTTGCTTTTTTCCTCTGCCCATTTCTAGCTCTCTTTATACAGATGAAAAAAATGTTATCAAATAGATTCTGCTGGAAGACAGCAATATAACAAAGCATGGTGGAAAGTCTAGCATTAACAGACTAATGAACTTTGAAAGGTGCCGGAAACGTCCTTTGTTCTTAGTAATGAGATGTTATCATAGGACTCGACACCATCATATTGAATTAATACAAATGATCTACACGACCTATCTAAATTCCTGTGCATATTATTGTAGATCCTCCATCATCTGAGCACCACCTACCACTTCCGTACTCTTCCCCACCTATCCCAGCTTGAGTCATAAGAAGCCAACGTCTGCTTCCCATACATCATGTTCTTGCTGTGCGTTGGTACCTTTTCCTATCTTTCTCACTCTCTGAGGCCACTCTTCCTTTCCCCTCTTCTTTTCTTTCCATCACCATGACCATGTTGTTCTCCACTGCTTTTTTTTTTTTTGTACTAGGGATTTAACCCAGGAACATTCTATATCTGAGCTACACACCTAGCACATTTACTATCATCATCATTATCATTATTATTATTACTTTTATTTTGAAACAGGGTCTCACTAGGTTGCTGAGAGTCTCACTAAATGACTGAGGCTGGTTTCAAACGCACAGTCCTCTTGCCTCAGTCTCCCAAGTATGGGAGTACAGGCATGCACCACCATGCTTGGCTCTCCACTGCATCTTTATTTTCCAGGTTGAGTTGACCTTTTCTTCCTTATATCCTCATTAAACCCTGGACTCCACATTTAGTGGAACATAGACTATGATCTTCTTGAAGGGAGAGCACGTGTCTCACTCAACTCTACATGTCTAGCACCACGCACAGTGCCTGGCACAAAGTAAGTATGCAATACTGGTGAGCTGAGTCCCAGTCTGAAGGTCACATACCACAGTCAACTTGTTCTTTGCCCTTGTAAGGATCCCTACATCTACTCTTTAAACTTACTTGGAAGACACATTTTGAGAACAGGTAATTTAAAACAGCTTATATCATGTTCTCTCTGCATGCTCTGATTGCATACCTTTCACAAGAATATTTTATAGAAAGTAATTCTCCTGTCACTCTTATGATGTAGGTAAGTATCCCTGTATTGATTGAACACTTATTTATTGAGCTGCTGTTTTTCTCATAGACTCTTTCTTTTAGAAAATACCACTTTCAAAGATGAAGGACCTAAAATACCTATACATAAGGAAAGAGAAAAGAAGTAGTTGGCCTCTAAATTCCTGACACTGTAATCAGCCAACTTTAATAACATTGATTTAATAAGTAACCCAAGATAGATCTTAAAGTCATCCAATCTGTAGTTTCTTTAAAACAAATAATTCAGACAACAAAGGCACATGATATGAATGATAAGCAAGGATAATCGATACTATCATATTTGTTCTGTGTCTCGAGTCCAAGAGAACAATGCTGGGATATTTTCCTTTCATAAAGAAGCTAAAATAATTTATGTGTTGTGTCTATGATGAGAAAGACAACGGTGGTCTGTGCTATGTGCCACGCACTGTACTCAATACATACTTTAATTCATTGCCTCATTTAGACCTTACTACCTTACTATGGTCTATAATAGAGTTGGTTCCATTTCCCTGGAGAACTCTTACTAAAATTATAAAATGGAGGCTGGAGAGTCCCAAGATACACAGGGTAAGTCAATGGGCTGGAGACACAAGAGAGCCAATGGTTTAGTTCCAGTTTGAAGGCCAGCAAAATTGGGACCCAAGAAGAGCAGTTTCCATTCAAGTCCAAAGGCAGGGAAAAACTGACCTCCAGTTTAAAGGCAGTCAAGTGGGACAAATTCCCTCTTACCTGGGGACAGGTCAACTTTTTTGTTCTAGTCAGGCCTTCAAATGATTGGATGAAGCCCACCCACATTAGGGAATGCAATATCCTTTACTCAGTCTGCCAATTTAAATGTGAATTTCATCCAAAGATACTCTCATGGAAATACCCAGAATAATATCTCATCAAATTTCTGGGCACCTTGTGACCCAGGAGAGTTGACATACAATTAACCATCATCACACCTATGTCATAGGTCCATGACTACCCCTGCTTTTTAGAAGAGGAAAAAGAAAGAGGGACTGTACTTTCCTTGTTGCACACAACTGATAAACGACAGATACTCTGCTCCAACCAGGTCTGAAAGACCACATCACCTTGTTTGAAAAGGAGATCAGAGCTTGGAACTTAGAGAGTCCTGGAGATTTTGTGAGAATTAAATTTAAAAATGAATGTAAAAGCATGTATCCCTGTGCTTGGCATATAGATTCACTATAGCTAATATTACTACTAGTGGTATTAGTATTAAAAGCATCATTATTAGTTTATTAATATAAACCTTTGTCTTCTTAGTATACTGGATAGAGGAGATGTCAAAGTGACTTCAAATGAAAATATATTTGACCAATATTAATCTATATTCTTTTCCTAGGTTTTGTGGTATAAAGATAAAAGACTGTAAGTCACTAGACAATTAATTTCTCCAATATATCCTCTTGAAAAGATAATATTACCTTTGGCAGAGATAGACCTTATTCTTGCTGATGTGATTAGAAAATGACAAGGTCAACCAAAATGAGAAATTGACAGCATCTCTGTCTTTCCACTTTTTAATAAGCATTGTCAAAAGGAATAATAATCAGATTTGAACTTGTTTGTCCTTGAAGTGCCTTTTTAAAAAATCCTCCTAGAAAATCTAAAGTAAGATCAAAAGCAGTTGGGAAAAAGTAGAAATCACTTAAGTACACTTCTTTATTCTATGTGATAGAAATAAAATACTTATTCACTTTCAGTGACTTGAGCTCTGGGGTATTTACTTCCTCTTTCCCCTAGGGTGTTGGGAAATGATGGCAATGGGGCTCTGATAAATTAATAAACCATATGTCCCAATGTGTAAATAAAACATAGTCTTCTAGGTAGGAAATGTTATTTAAGGACATTATCCCACAGACCCCCCCCAACATCATTTTAAAGGTAAGACTCCAGGAAAAATAGTGAAATTAGTGATATATGTGTGTGTGCGTGTGCGTGTGCGTGTGTGTGTGTGTGTGTGTGTGTGTGTGTGTGTTTATCCTTCTTCTGCTATTAGGTCTTGCTATGGTTTGGATGAGTATTCTCCAAAGGCCCATGTATTTAAGGCTTGGTCCCTAGCTCATGGTGCTATTGAGAAGTGGTGGGACCTTTAGAAGGTGGGGCCTAGTGGGAGGAAGTTAGGTAATTGACAGTGTGCCCTTGAAGGGGATATTGGGCCCCTGGCCCCTTCTTGTCTCTCCTTTTGCTTCCCAGCTGCCAGAAGGTGAGTGCCTACCTTCACCACATGTTCTCCACCATAAAGTATTCCTTTGACACAGGCCCAAAGGCAATGGGGTCAAGAAACCATAGACTGAAACCATGAACCAAAGTAAACCCTTCCTCCTTTTAAGTTGATTTACCCCAGGTATGGGATAAATGGCAATGGAAAATTGAATAACGCAGCTGTCCTATCTTCCATCCCTCTCAAGGACCAAAATCCTTATCTTCCTTTCATCTCCACATTTTGTGTTCCTAGTAAAGGGTGCAGTAAACTCATAGGCATCAAGATACAACGACTTATAAGAATTATCGTGCTTTTTCTACCAACCCCCCTTTTAATTCAGCAAGCTGTATAAAGAACTTTAATTTTAGGCGTTGAGGAAGAATTTGTGGAATCAGAGGGAATGTTCTAGAGTTACTGAAATAACAATATATAGAAAACGGTCTCCCTCTCTCACCTTCCCAGACATCAAGGCCAGGCTTGCTCATTTCCCATTTTCTCTCTCATGCAGGCTCTCAATTCCAGCCATGCAAATCACTATGAATCACCTTCACTTTTTATGTACTTATGCTTTCTCTTTCCCTTCTCTGTACAGTTCATCAGTGCTATTTTCACTCAGAATGCCTTCCATTCCCCTCTTAGGCAATACATGCCCCTGAATTCATCTGAGCCCAGCTTAAATCAATATTCTCCTCTTTCCAAGGTGCGTGGTTTAATTGAAAAAATGAACCATCTTCCAAAGAAACACCTATGCAATAGTATAAGGTAATATACAACCATAGTCATTTTTTTTTTTTGCGGTACTGGGGATGGAACCCAGGGGCATTCTACCTCCGAGCTACACCCCCAGCCCTATTTTTTATTCTTTATTTTGAAACAGGGTCTCACTAAGTAGCTGAGGCTGGCCACAAACCCGGATCCTCCGGTCTCAGCCTCCCAAGTACTGGGATTACAAGCGTGCGCCACCACGGCCGGCTAATCATAGTCATTTTTGTATGGGAAGGTGAAAGATTTATCTTATGACCTTCAAAGAGTCTATCTTCTTATAAGGAGCACAGAAAAATATACATAAAAGTATAATACGGTGAGGAGGATGCTGACTCCTCCAAGTCATCAGGAACTCAGATTTATTCTTGCTCTCTTCTGTCATCCTTAGAGACCTCATTCTTATAGTACAGCACAGTTATTGGAGCTCCAGCACTCATATCTATCTCTAGCAGCAGGATAGAGAAATACACAGCAAGAAGGCACAAAAGGCACATACCAATGCTATTTTAATGTAATTTCCCTGAATTTGCAGACAGCGCTGCTGTTTACAGCTCACTGATAAGAACTTAGTCTATTTACCACATCTAGTTGCAAAGGATGATGGAAAATGTATTCATTAACCCCTTGACCAGGTGCACAGTTAAAAATTATTAGAGGTTCTATGACACAGGAAGAGAGAAAGAACAGGTGCTAGGATAGAAAACCAGCTATCTCTGCTCTGTGTTCCCTAGAGCAAGAATATCTCTTGGTCTATAGGCAAGAAGTGCCTCAAAGTAGGCTATGTTGAGGAATGGCTTCCTTTCCTTGCTGTTCCTTTGTAATGCTGAAGGATAAAGAGGAGATTGTCTCCCAATTCACATCCTAAAAACACAACCTAGAAGGCAATCTTCCCCCATATAAATGTCAAAGAGTTATTGGAAACCTAACATTTTGAAAACAGAGCTCTTGTATCTATTGGCACCCCTCCCCAAACCTGTTCCTTCCTGTCTTGCTTCTCAGGAAATGGTACCATCAGTTGCCCAAGTTCTCAAACCCAAAACCTTGGAGTCATTTTTTTCTACTCTTGCCTTCAGTCCTCCCCCACCCACTTAAGTTCCATGCAATAGTCTAGTTCCAAATTATAACCTGAGCCTGCCCACTTCCTTTCATCAATGTTTCCAACCCTTCTCCAAGCAACCAGGTAGCAACCGACCTGTTCTCCCCATTTCCAACATCATCATCTGATGATCTACAATGTAGACTGAATAATTTTTTTAAAAGCATTTTTCCATATGATACTTTTCAATTAAAATAATAATTTTATCTCATCAAAGCAAAATAGTTCATTGTACATAAAGACAAATCTAGTTATCTCACTACTGACCCACAACCCCCTGAGGTAGCAGGATAAAGAAAGGGATAGAGAAAGAAGGTATAAAAGATACACACCAACACACACACACACACACACATATAAATTTTGACTATATTTTCATAATCTGGCATATCTTTTTTCCTCACCAATTTCCTTGTACACATAGACCTTTCTTCCTTCCTTCTGCCCTTTCTTTCTTGTACTAGGGATCGAACCCAGGGACATTCTACCTCTGAGCTACACCCCCAGCTCTTTTTATTTTTATTTTGAAACAGGTTCTCACTAAAGTGCTGAGGGCCTTGCCAAGTTGCTGAGGCTGGCTTCACACCTGTGATCCTCCTGTCTCAGCCTCCCAAGTACTGGGATTACAGGCATGTAACACCATGCCCAGCCACATGGACTGATACAAACAAATATGGGTAAACAATAAATGGATTTTGTGTTTTCTGAAAAACCGTAAAATGCTATTTATTTATTTATTTATTTATTTATTTATTTGTGTGGTACTGGGGATTGAACCCAGGGGTATTCTACCCCTGAGCTAAACCCCCAGCCCTATTTTATTTTTTATTTTGAAATAGGGTCTTGCTAAATTTCTGAAAGCCTCACTAAATTGTAGAGGCTAGCCTCAAACCTGCAATCCTCCTTACTCAATCTCCCAAGTACTGGGATTACAGGTACATGCCACCATGCCTGACTTTGTTTTTATTTTTATTTTTATTTTTATTATTTTTTAATTTTATTTATTTTTATTTTTTTTGCGGTACCGGGGATTGAACGCAGGGGCGTTCTACCTCTGCGCTACACCCCCGGCCCTATTTTTTATGCTTTATTTTGAAACCGGGTCTCACGAAGTTGCGGAGGGCCTCACTAAGGAGAGAGAGAGAGAGAGAGAGAGAGAGAGAGAGAGAGACAGGGAGAGAGAGAGCTGAGGCTGGCAGCGAACCCGGATCCTCCGGTCTCCGCCTCCCAAAGTAAGTCCTGGGATTACAAGCGTGCGCCACCACGCCCGGCTGTTTTTATTTTTAATATAAATTTTACCATGTCAGATTCCTGTTTAAGGACATGTAAATGGCTTCCTATGGCATTTCATATGTTTTAATATTTTTTAAAGGATTGCAGAACCTCTAATTTGTCAAGTAAACTAAGTGTAGGGATAAGAAAGTTTCTACCTGTTTTATATGTGTGCATGTACATATGTTTATTGTATTATTTTAAAAGACATTTTTTTCAGGTTCTTCCTCTGAATACATTGTACCAAGGACTTTATATTCATTAATGCATCAGTCCACAATAATTCTCTGAGGTTCGTACCATCATTTCCCCTGTTTTAGAGATGAGGAAACTGGGTTTGGAACATGATTTTCACAGGTCTACCCATCTGTTTGACCAGAAACCAGGCTTTTAAGCCAGTATTGCTTTGTGTCTGTGTCTCATCTCCTGGGCCAGACCAAAAATTCCACCAGGCAAGAGACTATCTGATTTCTTTCGTGTTTCTCATGGTGCTGTCATAGTTCTCTGAATATACATAAGGACTAAGTATTTGTTGAAAATGAATTGGCTGAGTGGCACTTTAATTTTGTTTGTTTTAAGGTAGAGAAGGCTCAGGCATGTTTCAAGGAATTTAATAAGGGCCAAAGTAGTTACTGAAGATGGTAAAGAAGGAAGAATTATTGTGGTTTCGAGGTTTATTAATCAATATGTTTCTTGACTATCTTTTTCCTGCATAGAATTTATAGAGACAAAGTGGGGCAGAGCCCATAGGAAAGGTTGCCTTTAGAGAAAGATGGATAGTTTCTTCTCTGAGAGCACAGGAACAAATACACTCACAGAGATGAAGCAGAAATGCAGAGGTATGCATAAAGTAGGGAGAGAGGGTCTTCATTAGCAGCCAAGGACTCCCCGCTTGACAGTCAGCAGTCTTGTTTCATTCAGTCCTGGGCACGTTTTTCTTCTCAATTGTGACCCACATTCTCAATATATTTCTAAATCTTAAACCCAGTATCTTGAGTTTGGGTTTCCATTCCCTTTTTGGACATTAATGTTCCACTTTGCATGTTAAGTTTACTAACATTCTAGCTACAAAACTACAAAGGGAGTTCCAGTCTTTTGGACAAGCTTTCAGTGCCCCACACATTATTCCAGTGAGTATTCTAATGGTTGGGAATTATTGGAATATCAAGATTTGACTATAGAAATATATGTTGCAACTGGCCAGACACTTGGAAAGATTTACACTTGAAAAGGGAACCACAAAGTACTGTGTGCATGCTCCCTATCACTCTGAACTACATTATGATGCAAGACTACAATGCACCAATAAAATATATATATATATATATATGTATATATGTATTATAGCCAACTTTAAAAAATGATTACTGATTTATAAATTGAAAAAAGAAAGAGATTTGGAAATGATCATTCAAATATATATACATATATTTATATATATATATATATATATATATATATATATATATATGAATCTTTGTTACAAAGATTCTAAAAGAAAGGGACAGAGGGATCTCTAATTTTCAACAGAGAAAGCTAAGCCTCTTTTAGTCACTGAACTTGTATTTGCCCAGTTAGTATTGGCTGACCCAGGAACTAAGAAAGGAAGTGGCTGAACTAGGAATTAGGAACCAGTGGACTAGCAGAATCTCTGCCAAATCGCTTAAGCAAACTAGAGGTAAATAGGGAAAAGTCAACTACATTCAAACCACTTTTCTGAACCAGAAAGGCCATCCTTTATGAATGCATCCTTTATGTATTTAAACAGCTTTCCTGTGCGCATATCCAAGATTACCTATGTGCCTACTCTAAAGTTTGTGCCAACTTACCTTCTCACTAGTATTCTGTATTGTTCCCTTTCCTTTATCCTTGTTAGCTTTGGGTGAAAGTGATCTATCCCTTTAAATAAAATTTTTCACATAAAGGAAGTCAGGGTACTGAGGAGTGGCCACCTCCTTATCAGGGTTTAAAGGAAATAATTAGAATATTTTCCAGACTATCAGACTCCATCTTTACAATTTAGTCAAAACAGCAACTGAAAAATCCACCTGCTTACATGATACCCATCATGGTTGAGGTTTGGGAGCAGGAATTGCTTTGCACGGATCCTGTTTCATTTGAACAGTATGGTTGTTCCATATTTGAGTTCACTGGTAGGTCATATGCTGATAAACCAGCCAATTTCCCAAACTTTAAAAATGATAACTGATTTAGAAATTGAAAAAAGAAAGAGGTTTGGAAATGATCTGAATGCCTACGGTGAGAAATGCTTTGTGTCAGTTTTCAGATAAGCATGACTGTGCATTGGCTCCCCTGGTCATTTAGTGGAGCTGAGCGATTGCCTGGAAGCTTTCTGCCAGGGTCTGTGGAGAAAGGAACTGAAAGCTCTGTATGCTTGAATGAGCCGAAGAGCAGAATGTCCATCATCTACATGTCTTACGATCATCTGCAGTGTCCAGTTTTCTGCCTGACCACACAGAAAATGAGTTGGCTCTAAATTATTGTTTTAGTGTCAGCAAATAAAGTTATCATAGGACCCCCCACAATATAGTTTTCATCTTGTAAAAGAAAAAAATCTTTGCATAGTATGTTTTTAGTTTTTTTTTTTTTAGTGAATGCTGGAAGCTTAGAATTGAATGGCTTCTTTCTATTTAGACTCTTAAAAAAACATTTCCAATTTCCTGCTGCATTTTCTAAGAATCCTAATATCCAAATCTAGCCACAGTACAATGATTTTCATTTATAAGATAAAATTGTACCCCCTCAATAATAAACATGTCTATTTTTCTATATATGTAATAGCTAATGTGTGTCTAACAAATTACAGTTTACAATGCCTCCTGGTGCATATTTTAACTGCTATCACCACAATTATTTTTGAAGTAGGTGTTTATTTTCTTCCCTATTTTGCAGGTAAGAATTGGGTCACAGAAAAGTAAGTAACTTGCCCAAGATCGAACACCGGTAGCTGGTGGAACTGGAATCCACATCCATTTTTTCAGATTCTGAATCCTGTATCTCAGAGGAAGCAGTATTGATTTGCTCACTGTTCATTTACTCAAGCATTCGACAAACATTAATGAATGCAGTGTTGGCACTGTGCTGGCTCCTGAAAGAAAAGAAACAGCAGAACACAGTCCCTGCTTTGGCCAAGCTACAGTCTAGTGGGCAAAGGCAGTCAAGTCAACAGGAAGTGGTAACACAGGATGGTCGGAGCTTTGTTAGAGAAAATACAGGGAATGATGGATCCCTGAGGGCACCTAGCCCAGGGGGAATGAGGAAGCGATGGGGTGGTCAGCAAAAACTTCCTGGAAGAGCTGATGTCTAAGATGAGTCAGAATAGATAAGTAGGATTTATGGTGAGGAATGGGAAGAACTTTCTGGGCTGAGGGGGAGCATGCACAAAAGTAGAGAGAAGCCAGAGTTTGGAGTGGAAGTGTTAGACAGGCCAGCAAGGCTCCGATGCTGAGGATGGAGTCAGGAGAGAGTAAGGGAAACCTGAGCAGGCTGGGCCTGGAGACAATGTTGGAGACTATTCCAGCTGGAGAATGATGTGTCGACTTTACTACTTGTATTCGTCTGCTCAGGGCTGCATGACAAAGTACCACTGGCTTAGTGACTTAAACAGCAGAAGTGTTATTTTCTCACAGTTCTGGAGGCTGGAAGTCCAGCATCAAAATGCCAGGAGAGTGGGTGTTGGCGAGGCTGCTCTTCCTGCCGTGCAGCCAGCCAGCCACCTTCTCACTGTGTCCTCACAGGAAATTTTCTGTGTGTGTGTGTGTGTGTGTGTGTGTGTGTGTGTGTGAGAGAGAGAGAGAGAGAGAGAGAGAGAGAGAGAGAGAAACAAATGATATCTCTTCCTTTTCTTATAAGGACACTAGTCCACTTATCTTGTCAGATTAGGGCCCAACATTTATGACCTCATTTAAACCTTAATTCCTCTCCCCCCAATGGGCATATCCCAAATAAAGTCAAATTAGGTCTAAAATATATGAATTTGGAGGGATACAATTCAGTCCATAACACTACTGTAAAAAGTCCACTCTGAAGGGAGCATAGAGAATGGATGGGGATAAAAGCAAGGCTAGCATGGGGAAGGATAGTTAGGGGATTTAAAGATGTAGTGGGGCCGGGTGTGGTGGCACACACTTGTAATCCCAGTACTTTGGGAGGTGGAGACCAGAGGATCCGGGTTCGCAGCCAGCCT